>PVJH01014859.1:0-55469 GCA_004026705.1 Nesogale talazaci | reverse complement strand
CCTATGGAGGTATAAGGCCCTCTTCTATGGTGTATAAGGCCCTCTATGGGGTATAAGGTCCTCTATGGGGGTATATGGCCTTCTGTGGGGTATAAGGCCCTCTATGGGGTATACGGCCCTCTATGGGGTAGGTGGGGAGTGAGAACACAGATTTCCTGGGGAAGGGAAGAGACAAGCAGTGTGGAGATCCCACAGGGGTCTCCACAGCAGGTGGAAGACAGAACAGTGAGGAAGGGGTGCACCAGGATCCAAGAGACCAGCAGTTGTGAGCACTCCCTAGATGCCAGGTAGTCCAGCACCAAGTTACTCACTTTGCATGTTTCTGTTAGGGACTAGATTTAGGGATGGGGGTTTTCCCTTCCAGGCCTACAACAGCCCCCATAGAGGAAGTTGGAAGAAAATCAGGCAAGCACCGAACATCGAGGGAGACCCCAAACTGAGCATGCCCAGTCACAGACCCCCTCTAGGCCCAGGTAAAGTCAGCAGCTTGGACACACTCATCTTAGGTACATCACACAGCTGGGCCTCACTCAGCCAGTGAGGTCAACCAATACCAGCAACCACGCCCCCCAGCCAGAGGTTTGACATACCCTGGCTACGGACTACAGAAAAGTAGGTTGAGAGACACATCGGCCATAGCATGACAAAATCATGATAATCTGTAAATTATTAAGGGTTCATGAGGGAGGGGAAGTGGGAACTATGAGGAGCTGACACCAAGGGCCTAAGTAGAAGGAGGATGTTTCGAGAATGATGGTGATAACAAATGTACAAACGTGATCTGCATACAATAGATGTGATAATATTGATCGCTATAAGAGTTGTATGAGGCTGAGCCCCGGTGGCGTAAGTGGTTGAGTGCGGAACTGCAGCCCGCGGGCTTGGCGGTTCAAATCCAGCGGCGGCTGGGTAGCGCCCACGACCACCAGAGGCAGTGATGCCCACACACACACAAAAAATTTATAAAAAGAGTTGTATGAACCCCCAATAAAATTACTTTAAAAATAAAATAAAAGGGCTGAGCCCCGGTGGCATAGTGGTTGTGCATGGGACTGCGGCCCACTGGGACGGAAGTTCAATTCCAGCAGTGGGGCTGGGCCTCCTACTCCCACCACCGGAGAGCAGTGATGCCCGCCCCCCCAAAAAAAATAAAATAAAATATCGTGACTGTGGGAAGGCCTCTCAATTTTCTCTTGCTCTGGTTTCGAGGCCGTTCAGAGGGTGGGGGTGCACACGTGCCACTCGGGCACACCCCCAGTGGGCCTGCTCCGTGCCCACTCAGGGCCCACACGCACTGGGGCTCAGAGGCTCACTCTCTCACCCTGCTTCTGGCCAGCGGCAGGTGGAGGGCGAGGGTCTCCCTCTCCTGTGCGGGTGCACATGTGCCCACTCCAGACCTACTGGCGCACACACCTTCAGCCTCTACGGTTCTTGGGTCTCTGGCCTCCTGGCATCCCTCCCATTCCTATTCCATACATGTGGGTGCTCTTTTCCATGTGGTTTCTCCTGCCCAGCTGTGACTCCTTCCACGCAGCGTGGCACACCTTCCAGAAATGGTGTGAACCCTTTTGAGACTGTGTAACACCTGAAACGTGTCCTGTCCTTGCTAAAAACTCCCCTTGGATCCCACAGCGTGCATTCTTTTTTCTTTTCTTTTTTTTGGGGGGGGCGTCACTGCTCTCCGGTGGTGGGAGCAGGAGGCCCAGCCCCACTGCTGGAATTGAACCTCCGTCCCAGTGGGCCGCAGTCCCGCGCACAACCACGACGCCACCGGGGCTCAGCCCTCTGCGTGCATTCTTTCCGCGGGTAAAGCCAAGAACCGAGGTCTAACCCACTCCGGAAACCTCCCATTATCTCTACACGTGGGCGGAAAAAAGCGATGAAGCTTTTGAAGCACGTTATGGACTCTGTTTCCAGAGCAAACGGAGTTCCAGAAACGTCTTGCAATGCCTACCCAAGGTTATCGAGCCAGAGAAGAGGCCGCGACGCAGCCTACGGATCCCTCCGGTCTGCCCCCAGCACCTGGGTCTGGGCCGCAGATGGGTCAAGGTGCCTGCTAGGAGCATGTCACCCGCGGGACTGTGGACGTGGTGGCCTCTGGTTCCAGAAAGACGGGTTTTTCCAATATAGCAGGGTGGACCACCTCACTTGGGGTCTGCTCAGCACAGGTTAACTCTGGCCACTGTTGGGGCTCCCGAGGAGCAATGGTCCCAGCCGGGGGAAGGCAGAGCAGGTGAAACCGGGGACCTGATCTCCTGAGGCCGGTCAGCGGATGGTGAGTCAGGGGGTTATAAACGGACTGTGGCCCCAGCCAAGGCTGCCCCAAGTTCTCAGCTGATGAAAGCCCCTGCAAACACCTCTGTGTGCCCCTACTGGCTCTAGGGAGAACATCACCTCTGGAGGGGGCCCCACTTGGCAGGGCCCCCCCCCCCCACCGGACAGCATTGTGCACGGTCTGTTCCGGCCCACAGGGCCGGGCCTGGGGCCTGGGCTCATGGGCTATATTGAGGGCTGAGTCACCAGCTTACGCCGGGGTCAGGCTGACTGCGACTGGCTGGCTGGGGACTGAGTCAGGCCCCGATTTATCCTGGAGAGCAACAAGCTCAAGTTTCGGGGAACGAGGGGGGGGAAGGGGAGGAGTGGGTGCCGGGAACCATCTCTTGGCACCCCAGACCCTCAGCCACCACCACCATTCACTCAAGCCTCCTGAGCAGGCCCACTGGTCTCTCCCGGAATGACATCATGAGCCAAAGGGGAGACTATACTTGGGAATTCCTGGTCAGTCTGTCACTGGCTTCTCCTAGTCTCAAGGGAGGCCCCGGGATCACTGGGGACAGGGACCGGGATGCCCACAAAACAGACCTATGAGCCCTTTAAGTTGGAAAGGAGCCCCACTTTCTCCCCAGCAGTCCAGAGCGAGGAATCTCTCTGTTCTCAGATGTGTACCCCAGTTTCTCCATCAGGGCTTCATAGCTCCTGGATCCTCAGGGTTGAGTGTCAGCCCCCCTCCCCGCACCACCTGCACCTTACACACACGCACCCTGTACAGACCCCATCCTGGACAGGAGCTGGGCACCTGGGCGCCAGGTGTCTCTCCTTAGGGGAGCTCAAGGAACTAGGTAGTTCTGAGGCCTCTTGGCTGCTTGGGGCCATGGGATGAAGGTGGCTTTGGGGGGTGAGGGGTGTGTGAGAGCATTCTGGAGATGGGGAGACGGTCTGCCAGCAGGGGAGTGGAATTCCTGAGCACCTCGTCACCCGGCAGCCGACAGAACATGAGCCGGCAGGGCCCAAGCTATTTATACCTTCCCTGTCACTATCAGGGCCCCAGCGCCCCTCCCCCTTCACAAGGCAAGACCCTTTTCTGTTTCTGGGACCTTCTCTTCTCCTCCTCCTCCTCCCCTCCCTCCTGCGGGACCCTGCCATCTCCTGAAACGAGGAGGAAGAGAAACCACTCATAGGCCTTCTCACAATGAAAGGGCCCCTTCCGCCATCAAAGCTCCTGAACTGCTTTGTCAGCTATATGGGGGGGGGGGTGCGATCGACCTTCTTCTGCCCTTGGGGAGTGAGCCCCCACTTCCCTCAAAATGCCCCAATTCCCTTCCTTTTCACTAAGCTTGGGGGAGGGGGGCAGGAAGAGAGGGGAAGTTCAGAGTATGACCATTCACCTATCAGGTCTTAGAAATGTCCAAAGCCCACTCCCACCAGAGGGCAGTGATGCCTAAAAAAAAAAAAAAAGAAAGAAAGAAAAAAAGAAATGTCCAAAACCTCCATGGTGGTCACAGGGCTTGAGTTAGGGGCTGCCTGACTTGAAGAAACTTCTCAGCCTCATTGCTGGCCTCCCAGTCAACCTTGCAGGCAGTAGGTGATATAAGGGTTTGTCTGCTTCTTCCGGACCCTCTCACCAATATGCCACCCCAAACTTACTGGGCCTAGAAGAATTGGAAAGCGGAGGAAAGATGCCCTAAGGGCATCCAAGAGACTAGGAACTCGCGCCTGCCAAATTGCTGCAGGAGGTCCCTCCTCTCTATGAAAGCTGATCCTCATCCCCCACCCTCCACCCCCGGGCCATTTGTGTGCCTCGGTTTCCCTGCCATCACCATTCCATCTGTCCCTGGCTGGCCCAAGGTGTCCTGGCTGGCTCCCCAGGGCTCTCCCTGGCCACCTGCCCCAGTCACGTTCCCCCACCCTCCAGCTACCCTGGACAAGAACCTCCCTGTTTCTGTCCAGCTAACCCACCCCCTCCCTGAGAGGATCTACCTTGTGGCCCAAACGGGCAGGTTGCCCAGGGGGCTCCCTGGCACCCAAGAAACACAATCTCATTCTTACCTCTCACCACTTTGGTTGAGTCAGATTGATGGGGGGGGGGGGGAGAGAAACGCACCATGACTCACTGGGTACCCTTCTCCTGAGATCAGCTTCATCCTGAGAGAATGAGGCCAAATGGGCTGGTGACAAGCACCCTGAGTCAGGGGCAGCAGCCTCAGTCTCCCCCCAAGCCCTGGGTTTGGGCCCCAAATGAGGCCTTCCAGCTGTAAAGTGGAGCAAGGAGGGCAGGCATCCCCCCAAATCTCCACGCCCCCTCATTGGCCTGGGCAACCTCCCCCCTGCCTCTCCAAAGTCCACCCCCACAAGCACCCACACTTCCTTCCCTGCCCCCAGGTGAACAATACCCTGGGCCAGGAGCCAGGCCTCCCGCGGCCTGCCCAGGGCCCTGCCACCAGAAAATTCCATCATAATTCTCCCACACAGTCCTGACCCACGGGCCTCAGTTTCCCTATTTCTCTTGCTACTCAGGCAGGCTGTGGAGGGAGCACAGGTCACCCCCAACTGGCAGGGCTCCTTTGGGGTGCCGGGGTACGGCCTCTCCAGCGCCTGGCGGGAAGGTGGGACAGGAGACCAGGCCCAGAGTCCCCCGCGCTGCGCGCACCCTCCCGCCGTGGGGGAGGGGAGGGAAGGGAGGCGGGGCCACCCTCTACCCCCTCCCCACCCCCCACCCCCCGCCCCGCGCGCGGCCGGGGCGGCATTCCTGGGAGGCCGGCGCTCTGACGTGGACCGGGGGCCGCGGGCTTCTTAAACCCCCCGGCCCGGCCCGCTGCACTTCCCGAGCACCGCTCCGCCCCTGGACGGAGAGAGAGCGCCCGAGCCAGAGGCCCGCGAGCCGCCCGCCCAGCGCCACCCAAGTCCCAGAAGTTGCGGAGCGCGCCGCCCAGCCCGCAGTCGCGCCCCGACAGCGCCGCCAGCGTCCGCGGCCCCATCCCTAGTACCCGGCCCGGCCCGCCCGCTAGTGCCCGGCCCGCCCCGCTAGTGCCCGGCCCGCACCCGACCCGGCCCGCCCGCTAGTACCCGGCCCGCACCCAGCCCGGCCGCCAGCATGATGAACAACAGCGGCTACTCGGATCCCGCGGGGCTCGGCCTGGCCGACGAGGCGGACGAGATGCCGTCCACCGAGAAGGACCTGGCGGAGGACGCGCCGTGGAAGAAGATCCAGCAGAACACGTTCACGCGCTGGTGCAACGAGCACCTCAAGTGCGTGGGCAAGCGCCTCACCGACCTGCAGCGCGACCTCAGCGACGGGCTGCGGCTCATCGCGCTGCTCGAAGTGCTCAGCCAGAAGCGCATGTACCGCAAGTACCACCCGCGCCCCAACTTCCGCCAGATGAAGCTGGAGAACGTGTCGGTGGCCCTGGAGTTCCTGGAGCGGGAGCACATCAAGCTCGTGTCCATCGGTCAGTGCGAGCGGCGCGGGGAGGTGGCCCCAGAGGGCGTGGAGGGTGGGCGTCGGGGAGTGGGCACAGGTGCGGGTGAGCACCCCTGCCCTGTCTCTCTCACCCTGCCATTCAAGCCGCTGCCTTCAGGCCCCTGGGCATCCAAGGGGCACCCAGGGCGAGCAGGCCAAACCCTTCCCTGCCCTCCAGCACTACACGCTCCCAGGGGCTGTCCTCAGTGAGTTGTCCTGCCCCCTCCATTGGGCAACTTTCTCTGTTGCCCCCCCCCTCCCCAAATAAAGACAGGTGGCCTCCCAGCTTCCTGATACTTCCACTGGGAGATGGGACTGCTGGCCGGTGCCCACGTTGCCCAGTCCACTGCCTGCGAGGAGGAGAGCAAGTCCAGGCCCACTGCGGGCATATGCTCAACCCTTGGCTCTGTGGGGGACAGACAGACCAGGCCCTGCCTTTGCCACCTAAAAAGGCACTGCCAGGCTCCCACAGGGGAGGGGGCTCCTGCCCCCCCTACACACACACCTCAGCAGGGATTGGCTACAGCCAACGGCTGGCCCCTGAGAGAGGGAGGGGGCCCGTAGGAGGGAGTCACTGAGTGTAACCAGATTTGGAAGGTGGATGGGGTGGGTGGGGGTAGGGAGGCACTGTGTGGGGCTGGTGGAGAGACTAGGGTGGGTTTTGAGTAGCAAGAGAGTGTCTTGCCCTCTCAACCCTGTCTGCAGTCCTGTAGGAAGACACCCCCCCCCCACTCCCTGGGGTGAGCACTCAGGAGCTCTGCTGAGATTACTATGGCGGCATGGGGGTGGGGTTGACCCAAACAGGGTGTACCCCAGGGCTCCTGAAGAAGAATTTCTTATAGGAGGGGGCACCTAGAGCCCCCCCCTGCCCCCCCCCCTCCCCTGCACTGCAGTCTCATCCCAGGTGGTGAACGATTTGTCCCGCAGGGCCATCTCTGGGCCTCCTGAATTAGCAGCTGAGGTCAATGTTGAGGCCCTTTGCTCTGTCCAGTCCCCTCCCTCGGCCTTAGCCCTCCGGCTCCAATACTGGCCCCCCCCCAGCCCCCACCCCACGGGCTGGCCCAGCCTGGAAATAGCCCTGCCTCCCTCCCGTCCGCCGGTGACACAGCAGATGTCAGAGTTTTCCAGAAGGACAAGCCTGAGGACAGGGGTGGGGGAGGGGGACCTGAGGTCGAGGCGGGGGCTGGGAGGGGGGGCTACAGACCACAGGAGTGAGAGTGGAGGGAGTGCCCACGCTGGCACCCCAGGCACGCTGGGATCTGAGAGGCCAGACTGATTGTCCCAGGTGGGGTCTCCAGGGATCGGGGAGTGAGGAGCTGGCCGGGGGAGCCTCCTCCTCCCTCTCTGGTCCCTCTCCAGGCCCCATCCTTCCGGGCAGGCGAGCCAGTGAGCCAGCACACCTCTCCCTCCCCCTGAATGTGCCTGGCCCCGGGCCCCCCTCAGAGCTGTGGGGAGGACGTTCAGTCTGGGCTGGGAGGTGGGGGGGGGGCAGGGAAGAGCCTCTGACCAGCAGAAAGGATGGGGAGCGGGCCCCCATTTGGGCCCAGTGGCTCCCCTGCCTGATGAGATAAGCTGTCAGCAATTCAGCTGCTGGGGCTGAGGCCGGCGGGGAGGGGTTCTGGCGACAGGAGGGGGGCAGCCCGAGGCGTGACGGGGATGTCCAAGGGTTCCTGCTGCCTTGGGTTCCCCTCCTGTCATGTGGTGGTAGAGAGGGGCAGCCCAGGGGGGTGGGGTGCTGGGCCTGGGCTAAAGCTCAGGGTTGAAGTTAGGCATCTGGACAGAGGGTGTGTGAAGGGGAGGTGTAGTTAGAAAGCCCCCCACCCTTCCCTTTCCTGGGGAAGCTGGCAATGAGGCATCACCGGAGAAGGGGGTCTCAGCCTGGGCGGGGGGATTCTGTGGCCCTTCTTGTCCCCAACACCCTGCCCAGGCCCCCGGCGCCCCCGGCGCCCCTGCAAACAAAGACGCCTGTGAGGCAGCTCCGTCCGCAGCTGTTCCCCAGTTGCCATTCCTTCCCTCAGAGCCAACAGCGAGGGAGGGGCCCGAGGGGGTAGCAGCTGTCCCGGCCCCTCCCCCGGCCCAGCCCTCTCCCCTCCTCCCCCCCTGCTCGGGGCCTGGGGGGCCCCCGGCAGGGACTGGCTGACGGTCTCCTCCCACCCCTTTGGGGGTATCCCCTGGCTGGAGCGCGATGGAGAGGAAGTCGGGCTAGAACTGCGCTTCCCTCCCCACCCCGGCCTCCGAGAAGAGGAGGGGGGGAGGTCGCTGCTCCCCAAGTGCGACCCGGGCGTTTGCCCCGCCCCTGCCCCAGCCGCCGACCACTGGGCTGCCTGGCCCTGGAAGTATGAATGAGCAGCGCGCAGCCCCCCTCCGGGGGTCCCCGGCTCGCAGGAAGCCCTGTTGGGCTGGGAGCCGGGACGCCCTGGGGTGTCACGGTGTGAGCGCCCGGAGTGTTTGTGCTGCGAGAGGGCGAGCGAGAGGCCAGAGAGAGCGGGTCATGGAATGTGCTAGTTGCCAAACCATTGTGCTGTGGGCGAGCCAGGGAAAGGGGGCGGGCCCGGGCGCGCGGGGAAGGGAGGCAGGGCGAATCCGTGAGAGGGTGGGATGAGGGGCCAGCCCGCTCCCAGGCGGGGGGGGGGGGGGCGGGGATGCGGGGAGCGCCCAGACCCGGGGTCTCTTTCCTCCCTTCCCCCACCCCCAAACCTACCAAAGAGGAGCAGGAGCTGTCAGGGGGATTTGCCAGCCCCGCGCCTGCTTTTTTCTTGTCTCTGGCATTTCACCAGGAAACAGACAGAATCTTCGCCCACCCTGAACCCCTTCCATCCCCTTAAAGCAGCTGGGCCCAAACCCAACTGCCTCATCTCCAAGCCTGGCTCCTGAAGGTTTTCCTTCTGACTCCTTGTGATCCTGTATGACCGGGCGGCCACCCTTCCCTGCAGTGGAAATCCTCGCACGGCAGCGGGTGATTCTGAATCTCGGACATCGTCACTAACAGCCCAATGTGTAGCCATTACGTCACAGGGGCTCGGTTCTGGTCCACAGTCACCCTCCAAAGGGCCCATGAGGGGTGTGTCTCAGCTTCTGAGACAGCAGTCCACACGGATGACAGGTCCCTTGACGCCTGTGGAAACCCTTTGCCCCAGTGTTTGCAGACATGACCTCTGAACCTTAACAGAGCCTGCACATACCCTCTCTGCTCCCCCAAATCTTCTGGGCATCCAGGGTGGAAACCAGGGGGGCCCTGACCCTCTGTAACTTTGGGTTTTAAAACATTCGTTTGGACAACTAGCATTTATTGAGACCCTTCCCTGCCTCAGGGCAGCTCAGGTGTGTAATGGTTTAGCGTTGGGCTGCTACCCACCAGATCAGCAGTTTGAAACCACCAGGCGCTCCTCAGGAAAGAGGTTTTCTACTCCTGTGAAGAGTAGGGGCTAATGCTACACCCCCCACCCCCCTCCACAGACTCTCTGTCTGTTGGAATTGACTTGACAGCAGTGAGTTTGGTCTTTAGCCCACCCCATGTAGAGAAAGAGTAGTGAGCGCACCCCCACCCCCACCCCCAGCCTCCTGTGAAAGGAGACCGACAAAAAGCAGCCCTTCCTGTTTCTGCCAAACACACACACACACACACACACACACACACACACAAACCAACAACCAAACCAGCTGCTGTGGAGTTGGCTGAACTCAGGATGAGCCCACACGCATCCAAGCAGAACTGTGCCTCTGTGGGGTGTCCAGTGGGGTGTCCACTAATAGATGGCCAGGCTGGTCTTCCCAGGAGCCTCTGGACGGGCTGGAACGACCACCCTTTAGGGTTGCGGTGGGCACGCTAACCATCTGCACCACCCCTGAAGACGAAATTCCAGAAATTGTCTACTAACTTCCAGAGGCATATCGGTGACTCCCTGTCCAGGGAAAGGGCACAGAGGGGGCCAGAGGAGGGGGCGCGCCCCCCCTCCCATGGCGTTTGCCACAGGGAACTTTTGGAAGCGACGGGTTCGTTTATTCTAAGCTTATCAAATATACTCTTCAGTGTGGGCAGTTTATAATATATCAAGCTTACCTCCATTAGGGAGGCCCAGTGGCGTCACAGGTTATGACGTGGGCTACTAATCCCAAGGTTTAGCAATTCAAAGCCACCAGCTGCTCCATGGGAGAAAGGCAAGGCTTCCTACTCTCAGAAAGAGTTACGGTCTGGGAAACCCACAGGGGCAGTTCTACCCTGTCCCCCCTCCCTCTGTCCATAGGCTCTCCGTCCATTGGAAGTGACTTGACAGCAGCGAGTTTGATCTTTGGTCTACCCCAGGCTCTGGGCAGAGAAATCCTAGGATTTCTGAGTCACATTGGACTCAATGGTGATGAGGGTGGTTTTTTAGCACCTCAGTAAAACAAGCAGACCAACCAGCAAAAACAGTCTGCCTGCTGGTGGGAGCCTTATACTGCAATAGGGCCAGATGCTGACGAAGTGCAGGGATGGCTGGAACCAACAGGGGGCACACGTGAGTGCTGGAGCAGGTCCAAGTATCTGCACAGGAGCACACAGGGCCGCTGCCACCTTATTCTGAAGGGCAGGGCCCCCAAAGGAGATGGCAGCAGGAAGAGACAGGGCTGCTGAGAGGACTTGGGGTTCAGAAAGAGGAGGCCTGCGCCCACTGTTCTGACAGTCGCCACGGGAACGTTTGGGCAGGTGGGGTGGCAGCCGGGGTGGAGGAGTCCTGAGCCGCGCTGGGGCCCTCCGCTTTGCAGACAGCAAGGCCATCGTGGACGGGAATCTGAAGCTGATCTTGGGGCTGATCTGGACGCTGATCCTGCACTACTCCATCTCCATGCCCATGTGGGAGGACGAGGATGATGAGGATGCCCGCAAGCAGACGCCCAAGCAGCGCCTGCTGGGCTGGATCCAGAACAAGGTGCCCCAGCTGCCCATCACCAACTTCAACCGCGACTGGCAGGACGGCAAGGCCCTCGGCGCCCTGGTGGACAACTGTGCCCCTGGTGAGTGGTCAGCCCTCTTGAGGCTGGCTGTGTCAGGATGCTTCTCTGTTCCTAGCTGAGATGCCCCCTGCAGCCAGCCCCCCACAGATGAGAGTGCTTGATTCTGCAAGACCCACAAGTGTCCGAACCAAAAACCCAGACCCACTGACATCCAGTCAATTCCCATCAATAGTGACCTTGCTGACAGGCAAGGATGCCGAGGGCCAGTGACGTGGCCAAGGCAGAACCGAACCTCGGCCGGGCTGCATGCCCTGCCACCTGGGCACCACTTCCACTGAGGGCGCCTGAGGCTGAAGCCCGGGATGGTGTAGTTTGAGGCTGCTACGGCAGCCCAGGGGCAGGTGACGCACCCTGGCTGAGCCGGATGGATGGGCATTGGGAAACTTGGAGACATCCCCAGCCTATAACCATGACCTTCAGGTCTCAAGAGGGTGGAGTTTCTTGGGTCATGCCCGAATTGGGGGAGCCCTGGCCCCTGAGGAAAACCCTCCCCGAGGCCTGGGGTCAGACTGGGAGCAGGGGGTGGGAGGCGGGGGCACAGCCACCCGGGAAGCATTCCCAGCTGCTGAGCCGTGGCCCACAGCTGGTGCGGTTGCCAAACGGTGAGCTCAGCTGTTGGGGGCCGTCATGGATTCCAGCCTGTGAGGCGGTCCTGCCCCGCCTCTGAGCACCTCCTCATCCAGGCCCGGCCTGTACCAGGCACTTGGCACCCTTCATAGGGTGATCTGAAACTCCCACCATGTCTTGCCCTGAAGAAAAAGACCTCCCTTGGTGCCTCAGTTTCCCCAGATGGGCAGTTGGCAGGGAGAGAGGCTAGTGTGCAGAGGCAGGTGCGGAACTTCAAAATGGCTGTGAGGAGGGGGGTTCCAAGACCCAGAGGCGACTTCCTGGGGTTCCCCCTCCCCTGGATGGGAGGGGTCTGGGTGCTCATGTTCTGGCCGTGGCCTGAGCAAGCCAACCAAGACTCCCTGGGCAGAGCTGGTGCCAGGCTGCATCAGCCACCCAGAAAGGCCTCATTGTTGGAGCTTGGGAGGGCTGTGGGGCCTCTGGGCAGAGATGGGCACCCCAAGCCATGGGCCACAGCGCCAGGGGGCAGCAGGTAGCTGACTGGGGAGGGACACAGGACGGGCAATCCTTGTGTCTGTGTGCCTGGCTTTGCCTCACTGTTCTTCCCTCTCCCTCCAGGCCTATGCCCTGACTGGGAGGCCTGGGACCCCAACCAGCCTGTGGAGAACGCCCGGGAGGCCATGCAGCAGGCAGACGACTGGCTGGGCGTGCCCCAGGTACACCGACGGGTGTGGGGTTGGTCTAAAAGATCACCTTGTAGGCGGGCCTGCAGGAGAGGACCAGTGGGTACATGTGGGCATATGTAACTCTCTCCCCTCTCCGCCCCCCCATGGCAGGTGATCGCCCCCGAGGAGATTGTGGACCCCAATGTGGATGAGCATTCCGTCATGACCTACCTGTCCCAGTTCCCCAAGGCCAAGCTCAAGCCGGGAGCTCCTGTCCGCTCCAAGCAGCTGAACCCCAAGAAGGCCATTGCCTATGGGCCTGGTAGGTGCTCAGCCACAGGCCTGTGGGGGGAGCTGCGCCCCTGAGGACCCCCTCCCCCAATAACCTGGCTCTCCCTCTGCCCCCAGGCATCGAGCCCCAAGGCAACACAGTGCTGCAGCCTGCTCACTTCACAGTTCAGACGGCCGACGCTGGCCTGGGTGAGGTGCTGGTCTACATCGAAGACCCCGAGGGCCACACCGAGGAGGTGAGGGGGCTACAGGGGTGGGGGGAACACAGGACCCACAGCCATGTGACCTGGGGGCTGCCTCCCCAGGAGGCCAAAAAGGCTACAGCCACGATGACCCCTTAACAAACTTCTCCTTCCCATCAGGCCAAGGTGGTCCCCAACAATGACAAGGACCGGACCTATGCTGTCTCCTATGTGCCCAAGGTCGCTGGATTGCACAAGGTACCCCCCTGGACCCTCACCTGCCCCTCTGTGCTCGAGCTCTCCCTTCCATTCACACACTGAGCTCAGGCTGACTGATGACACACACCTCATCCCAGCACCAGCCACCCTCGCCCTCCACCGCCCAGAAGAGCCGCCACCCTGGGAGCTAACCTTTGAACCTTTGACCCCCAGGTGACCGTACTCTTCGCCGGCCAGAACATTGAACGCAGTCCCTTTGAGGTGAACGTGGGCATGGCTCTGGGCGATGCCAACAAGGTGTCAGCCCGTGGGCCAGGCCTAGAGCCTGTGGGCAACGTGGCCAACAAGCCCACCTACTTTGACATCTACACTGCAGGTACGCATACGCCGGGGCCACGGGCTGCTGGGGTAGAGTCTGCCTCAGGCAGCCGCTGATGGCCTGTGTCCGTGGCAGGGGCCGGTGCTGGTGACGTGGCCGTGGTGATCGTGGACCCCCAGGGCCGGCGGGACACCGTAGAGGTGGCACTGGAGGACAAGGGGGACAGCACATTCCGCTGCACCTACAGGCCTGTGATGGAGGGGCCACACACGGTCCACGTGGCCTTCGCCGGGGCCCCCATCACCCGTAGCCCTTTCCCGGTCCACGTGGCCGAAGGTAAGGGCCCTTCCCCCATCCTCACCTTCATCCTCAGCCCAGCAGCCCGACTGTCGCCGAGCCCGGGTGGGGGTGGAAAATGGGGCCCTAGGTCCTAGTAGTGGAGGGGGGGGGGTTCACCTTATGGGGTGGAAGGGGAAGCAGCAGACTGTAGGTCGCCATGGTGAACACCCCCTCCCACGTGCTTCTCTCAGTGCCCCTGCTACCACTCCTCCCTCCATGCCCATCATCCACCAGGCCCAGAGAGTGGCACCACGTTAGTAGCCCAGCCGAGGCTGGTCGTGGCACACCATAGCTGACTGGCCTCCTCCATGCGGCGTGGCATGGCCCCGAGGTGT
Source organism: Nesogale talazaci (assembly GCA_004026705.1). Taxonomy (NCBI): domain Eukaryota; kingdom Metazoa; phylum Chordata; class Mammalia; order Afrosoricida; family Tenrecidae; genus Nesogale; species Nesogale talazaci. The sequence continues at coordinate 41,823 of PVJH01014859.1, read as the reverse complement.
GGAGCTGCCCAGTCCGTGGCATTCTGTGGCAGACTGCGGCTCCGTACCATTGTCTTATTCCGCGGCAAACCTAGGTTCTTGCCATGTGCCTGATGACTGCTGTGGTCAAGTCTACACTTCTGCGCCATTGCCTCAGTCCCCCAGTGGGTGTGTGCCATGCTCTGTGTTCCACAGAAGGCTGAGACAATGGTGCTGGCATCTGTGGGGGGGGGGGGGATCCTGGGTCTCCGCCACGTCCTGTGGCCGGCCAGCACCGGCACGTTGCCTCTTCTGGGCCAGGGTGGCCGCCACGGGCTCCAGAGTGTGTGGGGCCTGAGAGTGTCTCGGGAACTGGGGAGGCCGCTCAGGGCTCAGCCTTTGCAGTGGTCCTGGCCCAGCCTTCTGTTGAGACTTTGCCACGCCTTTGTCCCAGCAGCCAGGACTCAGACCCGGGGTGTCCGGTGGCCTGTCTGCTCCAGAGGCTGTAGCCAGCACCCTTGCTCAGCATGGCCGTGTAGGCACATGGGTGCAGGGCACGGGCGCATGAGGCTTTGGCCTGTGCCCGGGAGGGGTGAGGACGACTGGGCTCAATGAGGCAGGGGCGAAGAGTGAGGGACTGAGGCTCTGTCCAGAGACAACCCCCCAACCTGCCTCCTTCGCCTCCCCCTCAGCCTGCAATCCCAATGCCTGCCGCGCCTCTGGGCGGGGCCTGCAGCCCAAAGGTGTGCGCGTGAAGGAAGTGGCAGACTTCAAGGTGTTCACCAAGGGTGCTGGCAGTGGGGAGCTCAAGGTCACGGTCAAGGGGCCAAGTGAGTGCTGGGGCCCAGCCTGGGGGGAGGTCAGTAGGAACGAGGGGTGGCTACACCTGACTCTACGTCCCCCAGGAAGAACCCGCCCCCTTCTGTTCTCCAAAGAGTCAAAGTCAGCAAAGCCCATATGATCTCAGGCTCATCACCTCCCTGCCTCAGTTTCCCCATCTGCAAGCCTGGTTCTTGCCTCCCAGCCCTTCGCTATGCGCAGGGCTGATGGGTGGGCGCTGCCCTGGCCTTTTGTGCTGTCCTCAGGCTGGGCCTGGGTAAGGGAATTCTGGGCCGGGCCTGCCCTCCTCTCTTCCCCCTAGCTGACCCACTCCCTGCCTCCCCTCAGAGGGCACAGAGGAGCCCGTGAAGGTGCGAGAGGCTGGGGACGGTGTGTTCGAGTGCGAGTACTACCCCGTGGTGCCTGGAAAGTATGTGGTGACCATCACCTGGGGTGGCTATGCCATCCCCCGCAGGTGAGCCCCACTTACTGTCTTGGGGTGAGGGGGAGCAGGGAGCCCCTGGACAGAGTGTTGGGGCCCTGACGCAACCCCCCTCTGTCCAGCCCCTTCGAGGTACAGGTGAGCCCAGAGGCAGGAGCGCAGAAGGTGCGGGCTTGGGGACCCGGCCTGGAGACCGGCCAGGTGGGCAAGTCAGCCGACTTTGTGGTGGAGGCCATTGGCACGGAGGTGGGGACACTGGGTAAGTGGCCGAGGGTCCAGAAGGTGCATATGCTGGGGGGTGGGCAATGGGGGTCCCTGGGGAATGGAAGGGGCCTGGAAGGTGTGGCTGCAGGGAGCTCATGAGGACAGGAGGTGGTGGGGGACGGGAGGGGCCCAGGAGACGGGACGCAAGGCCGCACGAGGCGTGATGGGCGCTGAGTGTTGGACCCTGACCCTTCTCACGCTGCCCTCCCCAAACCCAGGCTTCTCCATCGAGGGGCCCTCACAGGCCAAGATCGAGTGCGACGACAAAGGGGATGGCTCCTGCGACGTGCGGTACTGGCCCACGGAGCCCGGCGAGTACGCGGTGCACGTCATCTGTGACGACGAGGACATCCGAGACTCACCTTTCATTGCCCACATCCAGCCGGCCCCGCCCGACTGCTTCCCGGATAAGGTGTGGCTGCCGGCCCTGGTAGCGCTAGTATATGGGGGCTGGGGGTGCTCCTCCAGTGCTCCTCCAGCCCCCCCATCCTCTGTCCCACAGGTGAAGGCCTTTGGGCCCGGCCTGGAGCCCACAGGCTGCATCGTGGACAAACCCGCTGAGTTTACCATTGATGCCCGCTCAGCAGGCAAAGGAGAGCTGAAGCTTTATGCCCAGGTGCCACCCTGCCCCACCTCTGCTGAACCCACTCGCCTGGGGACAGGGGCCCTAGGAGGGCGGGGCAGGCTGGAGCAGGGGGTGTTAGCATCAGGGGTCCAAGTGCATCACTTGTCCGGGGATGTCGATTCTGACTCAGCCTCCCTGTAGGCCCGGGGAGCCCGGCCCCTTGCGGCTCCCACAGCTGTCCTGTGGGCAGAAGCGGATCACCAAGGCCTTTCTCCCAAGGGCCAGGGCTTGAAGCACCACCTCTTTCACCGACCAGCACTTTAACCCTTGTACCACTATGGGCCCTCTCCAAACACCGTGGACTTTAAGGATCTGAACGATAGTCCTTGTGTTTGCCCTACTGATTGGCAATGGAAGGGGGATTTCCTGGACGTGGGCGCCTAGCAATGAGTGAACCTCTAGTGGGCCCCTATCGGTTAGTGGGTCCAAGGGGGTGATCAGTCATTAGATGCATTTAGGAAGCTGGTTTAGCCTCGCCCACGCAGCTGCAACGCAAGGGGTCTCTGCGAGTCAGAATCGGCTCCCCCGCAGTGCGTTTGGCTTGGGGTGCGCTTGGAACCTGGTCTCCGGACTCCCAGGGTGGGCCCCGGCAGCTGGAGCTCCGCGTAGGGCCTGACGTCAGCGGGGGCGGGAGCAGGCGGTCAGCGGAGGTTCGGAAGCGCGCCGAGGTGGCCCCTCCGCCCCGCGTACTCAGAGCCCTCCCTGCCTGGTGTTGCCGGCAGGATGCTGAGGGATGCCCCATAGACATCAAGGTCATCCCCAACGGCGACGGCACCTTCCGCTGCTCCTACGTCCCCACGAAGCCCATCAAGCACACCATCATCATCTCCTGGGGCGGCGTCAACGTGCCCAAGAGCCCCTTCCGGGTTCGTCCAGGGGTCCCAGGGAGAAGGGGGAGTCCACGCGGGGCAGGGTGGCTGCCCCTGGGTCCACCCCTTTCTCACCCCCGCCCCACCCCCACCCCCCCCAAAAAAAACCCCAAACTCAAGGCTTCCACTTAGAGGCCAAGACTTTGAGGGTGGTGCTGGGGTGGGGGAGGGCTCCGAGGGAGGGATTCTGTGTTGAGCGTCGCCACTCCCCGCCCTTTCTCCCCCCCCCGCCCCCCCACCGCAGGTAAATGTGGGAGAGGGCAGCCACCCTGAGCGGGTGAAGGTGTACGGCCCCGGCGTGGAGAAGACGGGCCTCAAGGCCAACGAGCCCACCTACTTCACGGTGGACTGCAGCGAGGCCGGCCAAGGTGGGAGCCTTGCACGGCAGTGAGGGGCGGGGCCGGGTGGTGGGCGGGGCCAGGGTGCTGGGCGGGGCTTGAGCCAGAGCCCGCTGTAGGTGGCTTAGCAAGCGGGGGAGGTTACTGAGCGTCCCCTCAGGGTCTGGTGGCCGTGTCCCCGCAGGCGACGTGAGCATTGGCATCAAGTGTGCCCCCGGCGTGGTGGGCCCTGCAGAGGCCGACATCGACTTCGACATCATCAAGAATGACAACGACACTTTCACCGTCAAGTACACGCCCCCTGGGGCCGGCCACTACACCATCATGGTGCTTTTCGCCAACCAGGTAGCCAGGCCCTCAGAGCCGTGGTGTGAGACCTCCTCAATTGGGAGCCAGGAAGGGAGGGGGAAGTACAAGTCCAGAGGGGAAGGCGGGGGGTCAGGGTGGTGTTTGCTGCAGAACGGCTGAAGGCCCCACAGTGGAGAGATCTGGCACTCTGACTCAGCCCTCCCCTCCCCCAGGAGATCCCTGCCAGTCCCTTCCACATCAAGGTGGACCCCTCCCATGACGCCAGCAAGGTCAAGGCAGAGGGTCCTGGGCTGAACCGCACTGGTATGTATCTGGGCAAGGGGCAGACTGGGTCAGGTTAGACAGGGCAGCCGCCAGGCCCTCACCAGTGTTTTTGGGGGGTCCCCAGGTGTGGAAGTCGGGAAACCCACTCACTTCACGGTGCTGACCAAGGGTGCCGGCAAGGCCAAACTGGACGTGCACTTTGCCGGGGCGGCTAAGGGCGAGGCCGTGCGGGACTTTGAGATCATCGACAACCATGACTACTCCTACACGGTCAAGTACACAGCTGTCCAGCAGGTGTGCTGTCCGCCCCCCCACCCCCCGCCACCCCTGACTGATAGGTCTTACCAGACCAGGGTGGCCCCTGAGCTGCCTCCCCATCCTCTCTTACTGAGTGCTTTTGAGGGAACCCAGTCCTCACCCACTGTTGTACCCATCAGGGCAACATGGCAGTCACGGTGACTTATGGCGGGGACCCTGTTCCCAAGAGCCCCTTTGTGGTGAATGTGGCACCCCCACTGGACCTCAGCAAAGTCAAAGTTCAAGGCCTCGACAGCAGTAAGTGGGAGGTTCCCGGGAATGAAGGGGTGCAGAGAATTGGGCAGGGCTCCCTGCTCACGGCGCCCTTGCCCTCCCCAGAGGTGGCCGTGGGACAAGAGCAGGCCTTCTCAGTGAACACACGTGGGGCCGGCGGTCAGGGTCAGCTGGATGTGCGGATGACCTCGCCCTCGAGACGGCCCATACCCTGCAAGCTGGAGCCCGGGGGTGGCGCTGAAGCCCAGACCGTGCGCTACATGCCCCCCGAAGAGGGGCCCTACAAGGTGGACATCACCTACGATGGCCACTTGGTGCCTGGCAGCCCCTTTGCCGTGGAAGGTGTCCTGCCTCCTGACCCCTCCAAGGTAAGGAAACAAAGCTGGAGAGGGCTGGAGGCTTGGCGAAGGGAGGAACCAGGTAGGCTGGAGGGACTTGTGTTCCTGGGAGGGGGCACAGTCAGGGTCTGGGGCCAGAGATCTCCATTTCCCCAGGACCTACCCTGAGACAAATTGGTGATGAAAGATGGCCTCAAAGCCAGACTGGCCTGGAGTCTCAGGCCCAGTGCCCAGCCAGCTTCTCTCCTCACTCTACCTCTGCTTTGTGGGGACTTCTAACATGGGCCTCATTTCTCGGGGCTGAGCTGGGTGTGGAGTGGAGACCAGGCAGGGCCAGGGAGCCACCAGGTGTCCGGGACCCACACACCTGTCTTCTCCCCCAGGTCTGTGCATACGGCCCCGGTCTCAAGGGCGGGCTGGTGGGCACCCCAGCTCCGTTCTCCATCGACACCAAGGGAGCTGGTACGGGTGGCCTGGGGCTGACGGTGGAGGGCCCCTGTGAGGCCAAGATCGAGTGCCAGGACAACGGGGATGGCTCCTGTGCCGTCAGCTACCTGCCCACGGAGCCGGGCGAGTACACCATCAACATCCTGTTTGCCGAAGCCCACATCCCTGGCTCGCCCTTCAAGGCCGCCATCCGGCCCGTGTTCGACCCCAGCAAGGTGCGGGCCAGCGGGCCGGGCCTGGAGCGCGGCAAGGCCGGCGAGGCAGCCACCTTCACCGTGGACTGCTCGGAGGCGGGCGAGGCCGAGCTGACCATCGAGATCCTCTCGGACGCCGGCGTCAAGGCCGAGGTGCTGATCCACAACAATGCGGACGGCACCTACCACATCACCTACAGCCCCGCCTTCCCCGGCACCTACACCATCACCATCAAGTACGGCGGGCACCCCGTGCCCAAGTTCCCCACCCGGGTCCACGTGCAGCCCGCGGTGGACACCAGCGGCGTCAAGGTCTCCGGGCCCGGCGTGGAGCCACACGGTGAGTGAGGGGGCCGGTGAGGGCAAGGGAGGGGCTTGACGCAGCTCTGGAGTCGGGGTGGGGGGGGCGGGGGGGCGCGGGTTCCGCTCAGATGGGGACGGAAGTCAGGCAGTCAGGACCCAGGGACATTTGTCTCTGCTCGCCTGGCATGAGTGGAACTGCCCACGGGCACATTCCTGGGGAGAGCGCCCACCTGCTGCAGAGTAAAGCGATCAAAGGGAAAACAAACTCGCTGCCATCAAGTCGATTCCCACAGAGGAGAACTGATGCTGTGGGCTTCCGGGAGTAACTCTTGGCAGGAGTGGAGAGCCTCCTTTTCCTCCCACAGAGCCGCTGGTGGTTTCAAACCGCTGGCCTTGAGGGTAGCGGGTCCCACTAGGGCTGCTGGATGAAAGGGTCAAACCTCAACCAAACTCACCACCCTCAGGGAGGGCCAGCTCGAAAAGACCCTATCCGAGAGGGTAGCGCTGCCCCTGCAAATGCCCAAGGCTCTAACTCTGAAGCAGAGTTGAGAGCCCTGTCTCTCTGCTGGATTGAAGGGTACTTGTGGCATTCAATAGAAACACAAGAGCCCTGGGGGCGCTGTCGAGTAGGCGTTGTTCTTCTAACTGCAAGGTCAGCGGTTCAAACTCAGGAGCCACTCGGTAGGAGAAAGGAGAAGCTACCTGCTCCTATCAAGAAAGGTGCATGTAGCCTCACAAGCCCTATTTAGACTTGTTATGATGGCGGGGGTTGGTCTGGAGCCCCACATGGGGGGCGCTAATTGAAAGGTGGGTGGTCCAGGTGACCTGGGGCCTGCTCCCCCATTTCCAGCCTCTGCCTGCCTGTGGTGTACAGTTCTAGTCTAGGGTCGCCAGCCATTAGCTTGGGTGCCACCTGGCCCGAGCTGGGGTCTAGGATGTGGAAGAGCTGGAAGCCCTGCTCGAGAGCAGCGGTTCTCAACCTGTGGGTCACGATCCCACTTGGGGTTGGGAGGGGTGTCGAACGACCCTTTCACAGGAGTCACCCAATGCATAATAGCAGCAAAATGACAGTGATGAAGTAGCTACGAAAATTATGTTCTGGTTGTGGGGGTCACCACAACATGAGGAACCGTAGGAAAGGGTGGCAGCATGAGGAAGGTTGAGGAAAACTGTTCTAGAGGGTGAAGAGGAACCATGGGGTGGGGGGTGCCTCTCAGCGGGCCAGCGTCCTCCTGCTGGGCTGGGGCCGTTCCTGGGCTGCAGAGAGTGAGGGGGGGTGAGGGAGACATAAGAGAGGGCTGGACCCCGGGCTCAGCGTGAACAGGGTGTCTCAGCATGGGGCCAGGAGCTCAGGCAGGGGACAGGCAAGGGGACTGTGGCCTGGGGCGGGCGCATATACGAGGGCTGCTCCCCTCCGTGCTGAGTACGCCTTTCCCGGCACCAGGTGTCCTGCGGGAGGTGACCACCGAGTTCACGGTGGACGCCAGGTCCCTCACAGCCACGGGAGGGAACCATGTCACGGCCCGCGTGCTCAACCCCTCGGGCGCCAAGACGGACACCTACATGACGGATAACGGGGACGGCACCTACCGCGTGCAGTACACCGCCTACGAGGAGGGTGAGGGCCGGGGCTGTGCGGCGCGCTGGGGTGGACGGGGGGAGAGGCTCAGCCTCAGGGAGGGCGCTGCCCCCTCGGAGCTGACGCTGACTGCCGGCTTCCAGGCATGCACTTGGTAGAAGTGCTCTACGACGAGGTTGCTGTGCCCAAGAGTCCCTTCCGAGTGGCTGTGACGGAGGGCTGTGACCCTGCCCGGGTGCGAGCCTTTGGGCCCGGTCTGCAGGGAGGCCTGATCAACAAGGCCAACCGCTTCACTGTGGAGACCAGGTACTCTCTCACCTGTCCCTGGCCCCAGACGGCAGCACCTGCCTGCCATTACCTCCGTGGGCCTCTCCCCAGCCCAGAGGGCCTGCCCTCTCCCCTCCCCACCAGCTGACTTGGGGGACTGTTGTCCTGCAGGGGAGCTGGCACGGGGGGCCTCGGCCTGGCCATTGAGGGGCCTTCGGAGGCCAAGATGTCCTGCAAGGACAACAAAGATGGCAGCTGTGCCGTGGAGTATGTCCCCTTCTCCCCCGGGGACTACGACGTCAACATCACCTTTGGGGGCCGGCCCATCCCAGGTGTGCGGCTGTGGTGGGGCGGGGCACGCACTGGGAGAGGGGTCTGGAAGGAGGCTGACTGCGGAGGTCGGAGGCCAGGGCTCCCCGGGGCAAGGAAGCGGGGAGGCTTAGGAGCTGAGGGTTGTGGATAGAGTCAGGCGGGCTGCTTCTGAAGTATGGCCTTGGTCGGGCAGGTCCTTCAGACACCTCCCCGGCCTGCTGCCTTCGGCGTGTGCATGGCAGAAAGGACCCCTACTTGTCTGCCACCCCCTACCCTCTCGCCCATTCCCCTTTGGGCAGAAGGCTGCATAACCCCAGCTGTGCCCTCTGCATATCCCAGAATGCTCTTCTCGTGTACACCAGGCTGTCCCCCTTGTCCCCGCAGGGAGCCCCTTCCGGGTGCCAGTGAAGGACGTGGTGGACGTGGGGAAGGTGAAGTGCTCGGGGCCAGGCCTGGGGGCCGGCGTCCGGGTGCGGGTGCCCCAGACCTTCACGGTGGATTGCAGCCAGGCTGGCCGGGCCCCCCTGCAGGTGGCCGTGCTGGGCCCCACAGGTACAGACCCTCTGGAGCGGGTGGAAGGAGGCAGCGGCGGGCTGTGAGAGGGCTCGGCTGACTGGCTCCCCTGCCCAGGTGTAGCCGAGCCTGTGGAGGTGCGTGACAATGGGGACGGCACCCACACTGTCAACTATACCCCGGCCACGGACGGGCCCTACACGGTAGCCGTGAAGTACGCAGAGCAGGAGGTGCCTCGCAGGTGAGACTCCATGGCGGCGCCTGCGCTGTGGCTGATCTGGAGGGGGCTGGGCTTGCCCAGGGCCGCATCGGGGAGACCTGGTCGCTGCTTCCCCTGTCCCCAGCCGGTTCTGCCTCCTGGGGGACGCCTCCTTGGGCCCCTTCTTCCCCTGGAGGCGGCTCTGTGCAAGGGCTCTCCTCCTGCTGAGCCTTCAGCCCCAGAGGAACATGGCTGCACATCAGAGAGAGGACCGCGGGCTGGAGAGAGTGTCCCTGGACCCTCTACACACCGTGGGCTCCCCTCCCCTCGGGAGGAAAGAGTGATGTTCAGAGTCTGTGATGGGGTCTCTGAGGGACCTGAGACTGGGGGGAGGAGCTGTCCCCCCTTCCCAGCCATGCAAACAGGCGAACTCCAGGCCCAGCGTGGACACAGCCTGCTGACCCTCAGCCCACTGTCTATCCTTCTGCCCCTGCAGCCCCTTCAAGATCAAGGTGCTGCCAGCCCACGATGCCAGCAAGGTGCGGGCCAGCGGGCCGGGCCTCAATGCCTCCGGCATTCCTGCCAGCCTCCCCGTGGAGTTCACCATCGATGCCCGCGACGCGGGGGAGGGGCTGCTCACCGTCCAGATTCTGGTGCGTCCCCTGCCACCCCTACCCCCCACCCAGATCCTGCTGGACCCCCCCACCCCGGGCAGCCCTGACTCAGGCCCACCTGGACCTCTGCCGTCCCCCTAGGACCCTGAGGGCAAACCCAAGAAGGCCAACATCCGCGACAACGGGGACGGTACATACACTGTGTCCTACCTGCCGGACATGAGTGGCCGCTACACCATCACCATCAAGTACGGTGGCGACGAGATCCCCTATTCGCCCTTCCGCATCCACGCCCTGCCCACGGGGGATGCCAGCAAGTGCCTCGTCACAGGTGGGCACCCACCCCGCTGCCCCGCCCCCCCTTCCACTCATAGTCCACTGCGCTGACCTCCCACGCCAGCCCCAGCCCCTCCACTCACCTGGGGGGGAGGCAGTTACCTCACACTCTTTCTTTCTCTCTCTCTTTCCAGTGTCCATTGGCGGCCACGGTCTGGGTGAGTGGCCGCTCTCCTGCCTGGGGTCCAGGGAACGGGGAGGGCCGGAGCCCGTCCCGGGCAGGGGGCCTGACCTGGTGCTTCCGTGCCAGGCGCCTGCCTGGGGCCCCGCATCCAGATCGGGGAGGAGACGGTGATCACGGTGGACGCCAAGGCGGCCGGCAAAGGCAAGGTGACTTGCACGGTGTCCACGCCCGACGGGGCCGAGCTGGACGTGGACGTGGTGGAGAACCACGACGGCACCTTCGACATCTACTACACGGCGCCCGAGCCGGGCAAATACGTCATCACCATCCGCTTCGGAGGCGAGCACATCCCCAACAGCCCCTTCCACGTGCTGGTGAGTTCCGGGGGCCGATGCAGGCTGTTGGTTGGATGGGGGTGGGGGGCCGGGGGGGGGGCAAGTCCAGCCCTCAAAGGCAGGAATCACAGACCTGCCCCGTGTCAGATGGATCGGGGCCAAGGACACCCGGGGCCGGCTCTCCCAAAGGAGGTGGGCTTCTGCCGCCATCGTCGCCGGCTGTATCTCCCCAGAGCGGGCTCTGCAGAAGGAAGTTAGGGGTGAGACCCCCAAGGTGGCCAGCCTGCTCCTTGGGTGCCCGAGGGTGTCAGGCTCCAAGCCAGCCAGGGATCCTGGTGGCACAAATGGCTTATCTCTGACAGCCACCTGGCAGAGTGGCTGTTCAAACCGTCCCAGAGACACCCCGGAGGAAAACCCCGGCCATCCGTTTCTGAGATCACACTTACAAAAACACCGCAGGGCCGCTCAACCCTGTGCACTGTGCTCTCCTCACGGCCCGGGTCCCTCGATGGCAGAGACGGTGGGAGGGGGAGCTGAGAGTCGGCTCCTAGTCCCTTCAGCTGGGTGCACTGACTTGCCCCCACTGTGCCTCTGGGCCCTATCTCCCGGGCTGGTGACTCGTGCCCCACTGTGCCCCATGCCCTGCCTTCCCAGGCGTGTGACCCTCTGCCCCACGGGAAGGAGCCCTCTGACGTGCTGCCACCACCGCACCAGCCCTACGCCCCGCACCGGCCCGGCGCCTACCCCACACATTGGGTACTGCCGCCTGTGCCGGGGAGCCACCCTCTCTTCCTCCTCCTTCACCTCTGTCTCTGTCGCCCAGCGGCCAGGGCCTCTCAGGGGAGCAGATGGACCCCGGGCGGAGCCGGTGGGAGCCAGGCGGGGCAGGCGGACCCAAGGAGGGCCGGGCACACGCCTCTTCTCTAGCAGCCGCCACATCTCTCTGCTGCTCCGTCTCACCACCTGGTTCCCCCTTGGCCTCTCCGCCCTCCCTCCTGACGCTCAGGCCTGCCCCAGCCAATGGCCGCCCCCTCTCACCCACCACAGGCCACCGAGGAGCCCGTGGTGCCCGCGGAGGCCATGGAGTCTATGCTGCGGCCCTTCAACCTGGTCATCCCCTTCACCGTGCAGAAAGGGGAGCTGACAGGTACTGCCCGCCGGTGAACTCGTGGCTCAGGGAGGGCGTGGGGTGGGGGTGGAGTGGGGAGGACACTTTCTCCTGCCCTGGTCTCAGAGGGGAAGCAGAGCAACTGGGGGGTGTTGCAGAGAGGCAGGCTGGGCGTGAGGTGGGAGCCGACAGGGCCCCTGCTCATCGCATGGCCCGGCAGGGGAGGTGCGGATGCCTTCTGGGAAGACGGCGCGGCCCAACATCACCGACAACAAGGACGGCACCATCACGGTGAGGTACGCGCCCACCGAGAAGGGCCTGCACCAGATGGGCATCAAATACGACGACAACCACATCCCCGGTGAGTCGGCTGGCGCCCGCAGCTTCCTCCCTACTCAACGCCTTCTTGCCCCGGGTCCTGCAGCTCAGGAGGGAGGCTGCCAGGGGCTGGGGTACCCACCTCTGAACCAGCCTCCTCCCCCCGGGAACCCCTCCTCCAGGGAGCCCCCTGCAGTTCTACGTGGATGCCATCAACAGCCGCCATGTGAGCGCCTACGGGCCAGGCCTGAGCCACGGCATGGTCAACAAGCCGGCGACCTTCACCGTTGTCACCAAGGACGCCGGGGAAGGTGAGGGGGGCTGCGGGCACGGACGGAGCTGGGGGATCAGCCGGGGGGCTGGGGAGAGGGCAGGAGCGCTGATCTCAGGCCCTCTGTCCCCTCCAGGGGGGCTGTCCCTGGCCGTGGAGGGCCCGTCCAAGGCGGAGATCACCTGCAAGGACAACAAGGACGGCACCTGCACCGTGTCCTACCTGCCCACGGCGCCGGGGGACTACAGCATCATCGTGCGCTTTGACGACAAGCACATCCCAGGGAGCCCCTTCACCGCCAAGATCACAGGTGGGGGTTGGGGTGGGCGCGGGCGGGCACACAGGCGACCGGCCCCACAGGGCACATGCACACACCGTGAACACACCAAAGACGTACACACGGCACGTGCACAGCACACACGCATCTCAGCCACACCACACACCCACACATTGTGTACATTCATACACGTGCGCACACAGCACACACACACATGTCCGCTGCCTACATAACCACACAAACGCATGCACCGTACACACCGAGGACACAATCCCCAGCCAAGCACACGCCACACGCCATGCACATGTGCCCAGCTGGCAGCCTGTCCAGTCACTTCAGACGTGAGCACAGCATCCTCTCAGGGGGACCCACGTCAGACACATCCCTGCAGCGAGTGGACCCCGTGCTCCACTCCCTGTGCTCGGAAACAGGGACCTCCTTCTTCTGTGCTTCGCCAACCCCAAAACTACCCCAGAACCGAGCGGTGAGCTCAGGACTCACCCGGTCAGGGCAGGCGCGGGGGCTGTGGCTCAGGGCTTACGTGGCGCAGGCTGGCACGTTCTTCCTACAAACACCCCGGCTTGGGGTGCCAGTGCTCAGGGGTTCCTGAGACATTGGCAGAGGGTCACCGTGTGGGGACTTGGGGTGCTGAAGTCCATTTACCAGTCTCCTGAGCCCCCCAAGGCAGGGCCTGTCTGGAGGAGTGACTGCTGACCCCTGACCCCCACCCTCCCCCAGGGGACGACTCCATGAGGACCTCGCAGCTGAACGTGGGCACGTCCACCGACGTGTCGCTGAAGGTCACCGAGAGCGACCTGAGCCTGCTGACAGCCAGCATCCGCGCCCCCTCGGGCATCGAGGAGCCCTGCCTGCTTAAGCGTCTGCCCAACCGGCACATCGGTGAGCCCAGTGCCCTGGGGGGGGGGCAGAGGGGGGCCATGGGAGCCCCCAGACCCGGCCCGGGCCTGACGCCCCTGTCTCCGCAGGCATCTCCTTCACCCCCAAGGAGGTCGGGGAGCACGTGGTGAGCGTGCGCAAGAGTGGCAAGCATGTCACCAACAGCCCCTTTAAGATCCTGGTGGGGCCCTCCGAGATCGGGGACGCCAGCAAGGTGCGGGTCTGGGGCAAGGGCCTGTCAGAGGGACACACCTTCCAGGTGGCCGAGTTCATCGTGGACACACGCAACGCGGGTACGTCTGCCCCGAGACCCCGAAGGGGAGGTCCCCGACGTCGGCTGGCCAGCCCTGCCACCTGCATGCCCCACAGCCAGGACTCGTGTTCTGGGGGTGCGAATGTCCCACCTAAGGGTGTCCTGAACACCTGCTTCTCCCTGCAACCTAGGAGGCCTGCTGAAGGAAGGAATTCCCCAGCCCCCAAGCTCTGGGGCCCTGGGCAACGTGGCCACCAGGCTGGCCAGAGCAGAGCAGGGCAGCAGGGACTGAGGAACTGTGCTTTGCCCCGGCTCACGGAGGGTGGGCGGTAGAAGCAGGCGGTGGCAGAAGGGGCCAAGGCAGACACGTCCCTCGTTTCCCCCTCCAGGTTACGGAGGCCTGGGGCTGAGCATCGAAGGCCCTAGCAAGGTGGACATCAACTGTGAGGACATGGAGGACGGCACATGCAAGGTCACCTACTGCCCCACAGAGCCGGGCACCTACGTCATCAACATCAAGTTCGCCGACAAGCACGTGCCTGGTGAGGCTCGGGTTGCAGGAGGACCAGGAGGCGAGGGGTGGAGGGAGGCTGGCACGCCCCGTCTGAGTGCCTGGCCTTCCCCTGCAGGAAGTCCCTTCACGGTAAAGGTCACTGGTGAGGGCCGCATGAAGGAGAGCATCACCCGGTGTAGGCAGGCACCCTCTATCGCCACCATCGGCAGCACCTGTGACCTCAATCTCAAGATCCCAGGTGAGGGCTGGAGGGTCGGGGCGGAGGCGCAGGGCCGGGTCTGGCCCCTGGGTGGGGGGCTGGGGGCCCTGGGCGGCCCTCCTCACCCAGCTCGCATCCCTCAGGCAACTGGTTCCAGATGGTGTCAGCCCAGGAGCGCCTGACGCGCACCTTCACCCGCAGCAGCCACACGTACACACGCACCGAGCGCACGGAGATCAGCAAGACGCGTGGGGGCGAGACCAAGCGGGAAGTGCGGGTGGAGGAGTCCACCCAGGTGGGCGGAGACCCCTTCCCCGCAGTCTTCGGGGACTTCCTGGGCCGAGAACGCCTGGGCTCCTTTGGCAGCATCACCCGGCAGCAGGAGGGTGAGTGCAGGGGGACCTTCTCGGGCTGGAGCAGGGGAGGGGGCGGCCCCGGCATGGCCCTGACCCTGCCCACCTCCTTCCCCACCCCGGCAGGTGAGGCCAGCTCTCAGGACATGGCTGCGCAGGTGACCAGCCCGTCGGGCAGGACGGAGGCCGCAGAGATCGTCGAAGGGGAGGACAGCGCATACAGTGTGCGCTTCGTGCCCCAGGAGATGGGCCCCCACACGGTCACCGTCAAGTACCGGGGCCAGCACGTGCCCGGCAGCCCCTTCCAGTTCACTGTGGGGCCACTGGGCGAAGGCGGGGCCCACAAGGTGCGGGCCGGAGGCACGGGGCTGGAGCGAGGGGTGGCCGGCGTGCCAGGTAAGCCTCGGAGCTGGAGTGGGAGGGGCCGGGCAGCTGGCTGGCCGGGGGATCATGCTGACCTGCCACGTCTGCCTGTTCGCCCCCCCAGCCGAGTTCAGCATCTGGACCCGAGAGGCGGGGGCCGGGGGCCTGTCCATCGCCGTGGAGGGGCCCAGCAAGGCCGAGATCGCTTTTGAGGACCGTAAGGATGGCTCCTGCGGAGTCTCCTACGTCGTCCAGGAGCCAGGTGAGGGCCTCTGCAGGCCCCAGCCCACACCCCTGCAACGCCGTGTCTGCCTCCAGGCCTGTGCCTGGTCCAGGGAGTCCATTCTGGGATGTGGAGGAGTGGGGTGTTCCTGGGCCCGCTGTCCTCCCGCTGGGGACCCAAGCTGACGGCACCCCCTCCCCCCCAGGTGACTACGAGGTCTCCATCAAGTTCAACGATGAGCACATCCCGGACAGTCCCTTCGTGGTGCCCGTGGCCTCGCTCTCGGATGACGCCCGGCGCCTCACAGTCACCAGCCTCCAGGTGCGCACTGCTCAGCCATTCAGCCCAGGGAGTGTGGTCCCTGCTTCCTGGGCTCCCGGCCCGTCTCTGTCCTTACTGCCACCGGTCGCTTCTTGTGACTGGGACCTGGGAAAAGCTCGCCTGCGCCAAATGTATCAGCAGCACAGGCTCGGCAGCCTCCCCCGTGTCCCCAGAGTCCTCCCTGCACTTCCTCCACACTTCCCACGGCGGCTTCCTCCAGGAAGGCCTCCTGCTTGCCTCACCTGAGCGGCTCCAGCTGTGTCTGCACTGCTCTGGAAAGTTCTTGCCTCCCTGCCCTCCCCTGCCTTGGTGTTGGGCTTTCTTCCCAGCCTGACGGGCACCCCTTTCCAGGGGTGCTGAATACGGGCACTCACACGTGTGTGGCTTGGTGGAGCCAGGCAGGGGAACACAGACCTGGTCCCTGCCTCCTCTCTCTGAGACATGTGGCGCACCTGCTCCCGGTGCAGCTGGAGGAGGGAGCCCCTGGACGGTGGGGGGAGCAGTCCCTCCAGATTCTGCTGCTTTGGCCTCTGCAGGAGACGGGGCTCAAGGTGAACCAGCCAGCATCCTTTGCGGTGCAGCTGAACGGCGCCAGGGGCGTGATGGACGCCAGAGTGCACACGCCCTCGGGTGCGGTGGAAGAGTGCTACGTCTCGGAGCTGGACAGTGGTGAGTTGGCTGAGTCCCCTGTTCTCTCTCTCTCTGTCTCTCTGGAGGTGGGGTGGGAGGCGGGTAGGAAAGGCCAGAAGCTCACCTGGCAACCCTCTGCCCCTCAGACAAGCACACCATCCGCTTCATCCCACACGAGAACGGCGTCCACTCCATCGATGTCAAGTTCAACGGCGCCCACATCCCCGGCAGCCCCTTCAAGATCCGGGTTGGGGAGCAGAGCCAGGCAGGGGACCCAGGCCTGGTGTCGGCCTACGGCCCTGGGCTTGAGGGAGGCACAACTGGTGAGTGATGGGTGGGCGGTGGCAGGGCAGTGGAGGGTCACGGGGGGGGGGGGGGGACCTCCTTGTCTCTGACACTGCACCTGGTGTGGCTCAGTCATGGGCCAGCCAGGTCCTTGCTGGGGCCTCCTTTGAGACCAGAAGCATCCCTGCTACAGCGCTGCCGCCCCCTCTCTCCCCCTAGGCGTGTCCTCAGAGTTCATCGTGAACACGCTGAACGCTGGCTCGGGGGCCCTGTCCGTCACCATCGACGGCCCCTCCAAGGTGCAGCTGGACTGCCGGGAATGTCCCGAGGGCCATGTGGTCACTTACACACCCATGGCCCCCGGCAACTACCTCATCGCCATCAAGTACGGCGGTCCCCAGCACATTGTGGGCAGCCCCTTCAAGGCCAAGGTCACAGGTGAGTGCCCCGGCTCAAGGAGAGGTCCGCTAGCCCACCCCAAAACCATGGAAGAGCCACCCCAAGTCGAGGGGACCTGGTCCCACACTTAGCTACTCTATGGGACACATAGAGAACTGTCCTTGTGGATTTCTGAGGCCCTAACTCTTTCTGGGAGCAGAAAGCTTCATCTTTGTCCCGCTGAGCGGCTGGTGGTTTTGAACTGGGGGCTTTGCAGTCAGCAGTCGAGCTTGGAACCACCAGAGTCCCCTTGAGTTAGCTCTCATCTCCTCTTTAAAGCAAGGCGTCCTTCACTCAGGGCTGGAACTGGGGTTCTGACAAAGCCTGAGAGCCAGGGATGAGCTGGGCCCTGGAAGCACGTTTGGTGTTAGGAAGGAGGCTGGGGGGGCCTCCCCCTGGGTACCGAGTGTCTCCACGTCAGGGCCGGGGCAGGGGGGAGGGGAGGTTCGTGCAGGCTGAGAGCTCACCCCCGAAGACCCCTGCAGGAAGTCCTGACCGGCCACTCTGCTCCCAGGCCCCCGTCTGTCCGGAGGCCACAGCCTTCATGAAACCTCCACGGTGCTGGTGGAGACGGTCACCAAGTCGTCCTCGAGCCGGGGCTCCAGTTACAGCTCCGTCCCCAAGTTCTCCTCCGACGCCAGCAAGGTGGTGACGCGGGGCCCCGGCCTGTCGCAGGCCTTTGTGGGCCAGAAGAACTCGTTCACTGTGGACTGCAGCAAAGCAGGTAGGGAGTCCGAGGGGGCAGGTAGGGAGCCCCAAGGGGGCAGCCAGGAGGGGGAGGTGATGGCAGCCGGGGGGTTGGGAGGAGGCGGGGGGCATCTGCGGGACCCACCCCTCTTGACGTCCCCACCAGGCACCAACATGATGATGGTGGGCGTGCACGGACCCAAGACGCCGTGCGAGGAGGTGTACGTGAAGCACGTGGGCAACCGGGTGTACAACGTCACCTACACCGTGAAGGAGAAGGGGGACTACATCCTCATCGTCAAGTGGGGCGACGAGAGCGTCCCAGGAAGCCCCTTCAAAGTCAACGTGCCTTGAATCCCCAACGTGCCTCCCCCAGCCTCGGCCCCCACCTCCAGACACACACACACACACACACACACACGCACTGTCAGCCTAACGAACTCCTGTCTGAGGTGGGAGGCTAATGGCACCCTCCCCTCCTATTGTGCCCCTGGGGCTCTGAGGGCAGTGGCCCTCTCCCCTCAACTGTGACGGGAGGGCGGAGTGGGGCCGGGCTTCGGAGCCGAGGCTGTGACGAGGGCTGCATGGAGGGGCCGGGGAAGCCCTGCCTTTTCTGTGGGACTGAGGCCGGCAGGGGCCCGTGTGTGTGAGAGAGAAGTCCCTCCCCCCAGGACCGCGCCTCGGGCCGGGGCTGCCAGGACTTGGAAAAGCACTATTGGAGAAGCACGCACACTTGTCCAGGCCCGGCTTCCTGGGGGACTGAGTTCTCTTTCCTTTTATTAAATTTTTTTGTTTTTTTACAGCTGCACAGCTCTGCCCTGTGGGGGCCTTTTGTACACACTGCGAGCAAGGCCCAGCTGCCTGGGGAGGGGGGGGGCTTTTGCACATGTCAAGCGGCTCGGTCAAGAACCGCTGAGGTGGAAACCCCCAGCCCCAAATAAAGTCTGTGGCCTGTCGCAGAGGCTCTGGCTGGTCCTTGGGGCGGGGGGGGGGGGGGGGGGGGGCGTGCTCTGCCTGCCTGACTGTTTGCTAAGTCAGGCCGGGGGCGGCCGGGTTCAGCTGGCTGGCAAGTCTCTAGAAGAGTGGCCTGAGCTGAAGGGAAGGCTCTGGGACAGAGGGTGGCCCCTCTGAGTCATCCATATGGCAAGGTCTGGGAGTTGGTGGAATGGGGTCATGGCCTCAGTGCTTAAGCAGAGAAGGCAAGCTGGCAGAAGGCGCCGTGTTCTAGAAGACTGCCCTTGGCAGCCAGTTTTAGCTGACCCACCCTTCAGGGTAGGACCAGGCATGCCTGAATCCCATGTAAATCCAGGAGCCTTCACGCCCATCGACTCCTGGGTCTGAGCCAAGGCTCTTTGCTGAGTGGGGCACACAGTGTGGTCCACAGGGGTGGGGTCGTACCCTTCTCTGGGTTGGCGTCCTCCTGTGGCTCCCTCAGGCTCCAGGCAAAGTTGACTCCCACGCCCTCCAGGCTCAGATCCCAGCCCCTTCACTCACCCATTCAGGACTTCCTCTGGAGTATGCCCACGCCCCTTTGGCACTTCCACTTCCAGGCCCTCTTCCTGGCCGCTGCTTCCTGGGCACCATGGTGCCGTTTGGGTCCTCTTCCAGGAAACACGCTTGTCCCCCTTCACCCTCCTCACCTGCCTGGACAACAGGAAGCTGTCCCAGATACTTGTCTATCCCTGCTCCTTCTGGAACAGCGCTCCCAGCTCCCACAATCCCCGGAGGCACTACTCTGTGGTGCATTCGCCATCATTCGCGACCACGTCTTCCCACCAGGCTGAGTTCTCTGACCCCAGGAAGGAGGTCTAAGCAGGTGTGATGAAAGAGCCAGTGAGCAGCCCAAGCGAGCAGGACAAAGCATTCATGCGGCCAACCTCCCCACTCTAGACTGGAGCCCAGACATTCAGCCTCTGGTGGTGGGGCTGCCAGAGATCTCAGAGGCCCTGGTTCCTAATCCCCACCCTCCTGACCTTCACACCGTGACACATCTGCATCCTTGCTCTCCTAGAAATTCCTTTACCTCAGAGAAAGAGGTACCTCCCCCCTGTCTACCTTGGATCCAACCCCCTCCAGGGCCTCTTTTTACTGTGTGTCCCCCACCGACGTTCTCACCTGCTCATTCGTGTTTTCTCCACCTGAGTCCCTCATGGGCACACCGGGTACAGGCTGGCTGAATGAGATTGGGGGCGTGGTGGCGTTTCAGATCCTGCTCTGATAGATCAGAGAGGCCATCCCTGAGACTTGTTCTGGGCCAGGCACTGGAACTGGGTGCTTGTGCACCCTTCCTCACACCCCCTCACTGCTTTGCCCTGGCTCTCCTCCAGTCTGAGGCTGTGTATCCACCTCTCGTCCCTCAGTAGGGTGTGCGGAGCGCCCCGGGGCCGGTCTCACCACCACCTCCTGGCAGCTCCAGGAAGTGGGTCTGTGGTGATCGCAGGGGAGTCAGCCTGAAGAATTCCAGTGATGAGTGCAAACCGATGCCTCTAATCTAGATTGGCTGAGATCTGAACTCCCAGGGTCTCCCTGTCCTCGCTGAACCACGATCCATTCGCTCCAAACTCACAGACGGCGTGTCACACACCAGGGGTGCCTGTGTGTGGGCGCCAAGGGAGGAGAGAATAGCCTTTCTCCTTCAGCCTGCTCCTCTCTGCGTCTCTCCCAGGAGTCCCATGCACCTGGGTCTTTAGCTCCATGCCAGTGAGTGAATGGCGACTCAAAGGCACCAGACAGGACCCAGTAGACTGCTGCTGTGGGTTTCTGAGAGAGCTGGCGGGAGCAGAAGGCCTCATCTTCCCCCTGGGGGCAGCTGGTGGTTTCCAAGCGCTGGCCTTGCAGTTTGCAGCTCTACATGGAACCCCTCACCGGGCTCGCTGCCTCACTCTACCCCCACCCTTCTCCAGATCAACTTAGATCCCCAAACCAGTTTGGGCCATTCTAGTCTCTACAGGATAACGTCCCCTTCTCCTCACTAGCCCCTGGCCCCTACCCCAGTCCCAGCCACCACCCTCGCTCACTGGCAGGGTGGTCTTTGAAGCCAGCACAGTCGTTGGCTAGGGTCCTTCCATGAAAGTGACCAGAAGTCCCGCTTTTTAACAATTTTAAAATTAAAATAAATATATATATATATATATTTTAAAATAAATATATTACAATGCTACTTTTGCGTTCTTTGGAAATTTTTGTTGCTCCATATAGACCAAATTTTTAATCAAGACACCACCCCACCCCGCTTAAAATCCGGTCATTTTACTAGTCCACCAAGAACCCTTCTTATCCTTTTGTTTCAAATCCTTCATTGGTTGGTACCGCTTTGTTCCCTCAACTCAACCTCACCATATCATTCCTTTAGTAACACTGAACAAATAGGTATCGCACAGTTAATTTCAATGAAGGGGTTTCGAAAAGTCGGTGGCAAAATTCCACCAGCGTTTCCTTTCAAT
The DNA here is from genome assembly GCA_004026705.1 of Nesogale talazaci. Taxonomy (NCBI): domain Eukaryota; kingdom Metazoa; phylum Chordata; class Mammalia; order Afrosoricida; family Tenrecidae; genus Nesogale; species Nesogale talazaci. Next base: position 21,263 of record PVJH01014859.1, on the reverse strand, counting down.
CTCCTACGAACTTTTAATTTTTTTAATTTTTTTGTGACTGCCCTGGTGGGAGTAGGAAGCCCAGCCTTGTTCCCGGAGAGCGGCTGCTGGATTTGAACCGTCAACCCTGTGGGCCACAGTCCCGCACGCAACCACTGCGCCACCAGGGCTCAGTCTATCAGGAGCTTTTTTGAAGCTCCCTGGTCTGTGCCAGGCACCATACTGACTTGGCCCTGGCTCTCGGGGACAAGAATTGTGCCTTTGTGGTGTGGAGCAGGTAACATCGCGGGGGCTCAGCACGTTCATTGAATGAACGGGGCGAACGTCAGCGCCAAAGAACGAACCGCGAACTCGGTGGGAGGGAGCCGGCTGCCGCGCGGCCTTCTGGGATTCGTAGTCCTCTAGCGACGACCTCCCTCTACGGCGCAGGCGTGCTCCGTGGGTGGCGGCTTTGTCGCTAGTGCGCATGCTCGGGAAGGGTGGGCGAACTGCGCATGTGTGGTGGGGGGGGCGGGGGGGAAGCTGAAAGGGGGCCGCCCACGGAGGAGGGGCTTCGGATACATCAGCCGACCCCGGGGTTACTCTGCGGGCTGCGAGGATGTCCGGGCGCGGGAAACTCATCGCGGTGATCGGAGACGAGGACACGGTGACCGGCTTCCTCCTGGGTGGCATCGGGGAGCTTAACAAGAACCGCCATCCGAATTTCCTGGTGGTGGAAAAGGACACCACCATCAATGAAATCGAAGACACTTTCCGGTACGGTGGCCGCTGGGCCTGGACCGGGACCGGCTCTGGCGGGCGCGGGGCATGGGCGGCCCGGGGGTCGGGGTCCGAAGCCCCGCCGTGAGGGTCCGGAGGCCCGAGGCCTCCCGGCGCGCCAGGTTCCTCTTGGGGACTCGGCGGAGCCGTGACTGTCAGGTGCAGGAGCTCGCCGCTCACGTGACCGTGCGGTGGGAGGGGAGGCGAACCGCTGGCGGCGGGCGCCGGGCAGTCCCCCAGCCCAGACTGTGCCTGCTCAGTGCCCGTAGCGCCCCGCTCCGCGCCCGTCGGGGGTCCCCCGTGGTGGTGGTGGTGGGAGAGCAGCCTCTGACCCTCTCTCTCTTGCAAGTTGTGGTCCCCCGCCTGCCAGGGAAGAGCTCACGTTCTTATGGGCAGCGTGCTTGGCCTTTCCTGCGCTGTGCCCATCTTTGCGGGCTCACAGTGGCCCAAGAGGTGCCCGGGTGACGAGGATCGAGAGTGCCAGGCTTCTGTTCTTCCCCTCACCCCTTCTCTAGGATTCCTGGGCCAAGTGGCAGAAGCAAACCACGCCTTCCAGTTTGCCCCAAGCAGCCCTGCCCTGTGCAGCAGCTCAGACTGGTTTCTGCTGCCTGGGGTCTGACAGATCCTGAGAGAGGGAGGGAGGGAGGAGGCTGTCTGCTGACCTCTGGGCCGGCTGGTAAAGCCCTTCAAGTTGTCATGAAGGAGGACAAACTTGACTTCCCGAATTTGCCATGTTTCCAAGCAAACAGAATCTTCGAAAATCATCCCAATGTAATGGATGGATGAAGTATTGTCTTCTAAGGAAGGAGGCCCTGGAGGTCATGGAAAATGTGATTTCTTCTCCCCGGCTCTTCCTCCTTTGTGTTCCTGCCTCATGCCCAGACTCCCCGCTGACCTGCCCCCACCCACTGCAGCCCTGACCTTGAGGTCTTGGGGGGAATTTATCCACCCTTTGAGAAAAAATGAATTTCTCATCCTTTGAAAAGTTCCTGTTCTTAGGGTTTGCAAATTAGCACTAGATAGATAGATAAAAAGACAGAACACTGAGCATTCTCGCCTCACTCCTCCCTCTCTCACCACCACTTACCTCATCTTTCCAGAGCCTTTCATGTCAATTTAGGGAAAACACATCTATCTTCCTGACACCCCCCAAAAGTTAGTCTTGGAAACGCACAGGGCAGTCCTCCCCTGTCCTCTAGGAGTGGCTGTGGGTCAGAATGGACATGATGGCAGTCGTTTGATTTGGTTGTCGTGGACCCAAGGTGTTTCTGGCTGGTGCAAACAGCTCATGCACTTGTCTGCGAATCAGTGGGTTGGTGCTGCGAGTTCACCAGTGCTGGGTTGGCCACCTGCTTCCAAAAACCAGCCACCGAGGACCCTGTGGAGTTCCACTCAACTCAGGATCCCTGCAGGCCGGCACAGGGGCCTGCCAACCTCCAGTCACCAGCTGAAAACCACCAACCGCTCCACTGGAGAAAGATGGGGCTTTCCGTTCCCACTGGAGAGTGCCTCAGCACCCCTCGCTGAGAGGGTCACTGTGCGTCAGACTGGACTCTAGCGGCCACTGAGCCAGCTTTCCCTTGACACCGACAGGTCTCGGTGGGTCGGCATGGGCTGGACAGCAACCCGTGGTTCAAGCAGTGTGCCCTGGCTTGAACCCTGGGTCTCCCTGACCATTTGCCTAGGAGCCTTCCCTGTAAGGCGGGGAGGAGCCAGCGTAGGCCACCTTGGCCCTTAGCTTGGGGTGAAACGGATTCATGACAGAAGGGAGAGGGTGAGCGTTTAATAGAAACCTCCCCGGTCCTCTACAGCCTCTGTGTCCTGCCCATCCCCGCCCATGGCTCAGGCCCACCCCTACTGCCAGTGGGCTGTGGGCAGTAGAGAGGCGTCCCGGAGTGGCACTGGACACCCTGTCCTTTATCTCTCCCAACAGGCAGTTTCTGAACCGCGACGACATCGGCATCATCCTCATCAACCAGTACATCGCTGAGATGGTGCGGCACGCCCTGGACGCCCACCAGCGCTCCATCCCGGCCGTCCTGGAGATCCCATCCAAGGAGCACCCCTATGACGCCGCCAAGGACTCCATCCTGCGCAGGGCCAGGGGCATGTTCACTGCCGAAGACCTGCGCTAGGCGCCCCCCCCCCCTCCCCAACCACCCTCATGCCCAGGCGTCTCTCGTCTGTCCACCCGCTGACCATCCACCCTGCTGGGCATTCTGAGCCTCTGGTTTCCGACTCCACTCCCGAGAAGCTGGGTGAGGTGCTCCCAAGTAGCCGGGAGGGTCTGGTGAGGGAGCAGGCACCTGACCATCTTCCCTCCCCTCCGCCCCTCCTCCCTATTGCTGTTACGCAGTGTCATTTCTGGTGTTAAATTAAAGTCCTATTCTTGCTTCTCTCGACACGGCTGGCTGGTGCCGGCAAGGATGTGTGGAGGGGGTAGGGCTGAGTAGAGGGAGGAGATTGTCAAGCCCGAAAGGGGTTCTGAAGACCCAGGATGTAGCCATGGGCTGGATGATTGTGCTCGGAGGCCATTGCTTGAGAACTGGGCCTTTGAATCAAAGACCTGGTCTGCAGAGAGGATGGAGGAGATGGAAACCCAGCCCCACTCCACCTCTCACTCCCACCCACCCACACACACCAGTCTGCATTGGCCAGGGCTCTGGCCCTAAGGAACCAGCACCACCAGGACAGGACAGGGCACATAGCAGGGGGGCAGATTCTAGACGGGGCCTGGGTCAGAGCGTGGGAGGGGTGGGGGCTCCTGCCTGGGGGCCCTGGCCTGAGGAAACAGGAGAGGGGACCCCTGCTGAGGGCATGGCAGGTAGAACCCCGGCCCTGTGTGAGGTGAGCCTTGGTTGCCAGGTGACTCGCCCTGGGCAGCAGGGCAAGGCCGGCCTCAGTTCACTCTGGTTGCCCCAGGTCCCACTCCTCCCCTGCCACCATGTCGCGCCAGCTCAACATGGATACGCTGCGGCAGAACTTCTGGAAGGAGGAATTCCTGCGGGAGAAGAGGTTGCGCTGTGAATGGCACCGCAAGTACGGGTCGGTGATAAAGGCCAAGCAGAAGGCTAAGGCCGCAGCCCACCTGCCCCTCAAGCTGCCCACCCTGAAGCCCCAAACCCCAGTCTTGCTCCCACCCACCCCCAAAGCAGTTCCCTCCAAGCCTCAGAGCCCTGTTCAGAAGGAGGCTCCTTGTCAGTCAGAAATGTACCCAGTACCGGCAGACACCCGGGCCCTGCTCTATGACGGCATCTCCCACGACTACCAGGGGCGCTTCCGCTACCTCAAAGCCCGGAGCCTAGACATACCGGAGAACCGCTACCTCTTCCCCATCACCACCAACTTCAAGTATGGCTGGCAGCTGGGTGAGCTCTAACCTCTAGAAATTACCCGCCTACCCAGCGTGGAGCACTGCTCAGCATGAGGCAGGGAGGCACCACCCCTATATGCACAGGCATTCCGTGCAAGGGCCAGCCCACAGGTTGCAAGGAAGTGACCCACAGGGACAAGGGACCTGGGGTGCTAAGGATATCTGGGTGGGTGCCCAGGGTGGACTGAGGAGAGCTCAGTGTTCAGGCTGGGACCCACCCACAATACAGAGGAGATTAGATTTGATTCCGAGGACATGGGGGTGCGGGCAAAGGCGAATTGCATAGGTAAATGATGCTGATGACTTTTTGGGGGGGGGCATCACTGCCCTCTGGTGGGAGTAGGAGGCCCAGCCTTGCTCCTGGAGAGCCGCTGCTGGATTTGAACCGCCAGCCCAGTGGGCCGCAGTCCCGCGCACAACCACTACGCCACCGGGGCTCAGCCCACTGATGACGTCTTTTAAGTCCCCTGACTGGTCTTGGAATAGAAGCAGGTGATCATTTCTGTTGAAGTGGTCCAGGTCAGAGGGCGGTGGGGCTAGGGTGCAAGCATAAGCTGAGAGAGAGTGTGTGGGTTGGAGGAAAATCCCATGGCATGTGGAATGTGAGCGGAAGACTAAAAACACTGATGGTGCCCAAGGGTTTGGCTGGAACAGCTGTGACAGGGCAGAGTGGGTGAGCAGCAGGGTGGAGGGTGTATGGGTAGTTAGTTCAGCCGTTTTAGACTTGCAGAATCAGGGCTGTGTCAGAGTCTGGCCTCAGACACACAGGATGTAAATTCTTAGGTCTTCGGATACATGATACCAAAGCACTTGCCCCTGAGTTGATCCTGAATCTCAGTGACCGATGCATGTGGAGTGGACTGGTGTGACGGCTTCTCCGTGGCTGTTTTCAGTCGATCACCCAGCCTGCTAGATCTCCATTTGATTAGTAGCCCAAAGCAGTAACTGAAGCACCCACAAACCGCCATTAAAATATAAAAACCCCAACCCAAACTCCTGCCCTTAAGCCCATTCAGAGGCTGTCAATCTTTCCTGGAGCTGATTGAAAAAGGAAAAACCCCATGGCCATTTAGTCAGTGTTGACTCAGCAACTTTACAGGTCAAGAGAGGGTTTCTGAGACTGTAACTCTTTACGGGCGTAGCAAGCCCACCCTGTCTCCTGTGGGGCAGCGGTGGTTTCAAACTGCTGATCTTGCAGTTAGCAGCCCAATGGTGTCACCACTGAATGACCGGGGTCCCTGGCATCCTCTTAGTCCTCTGGGGCATCGGATGGGTTTGAACTGCCAACCCTGTGGTTAGCCAGACTCACTCTCACTTGCCTCCTACTTCTGGCTCATAGTGACCCCCTGCCTCTCAGTGGGTTTCTAAGACTGTTTATCGGAGTAAAAGCCCCGTGTTTCTCCTGAGGAGTTACTGGTCGTTTTGAACTGTAGATGGTAGAATCTTTGGACCCACCTCTGGGGTGGTAGGAAGATGGTGTTGGCGGAAGCCGCTCTCTGGACGGATGATGCTGTGAGCCCAGTCAGGGTGTCAGCTGGGCGGGAGAGTGGGGATGAGTAAGAAAGTGAGCTGATAGGCGTGTCCCTGCACTCTGTGTCATGAGTTTAAGTGAGACCAGTTACTCAGTCGCGTGTCTCTTTTTTGGCTTCTTGGGTGCCAGTGCCCAAATGGTGGATGGTCACACATGACAACAGCTGAGGTTTTTCAGCACAGACCCCCGCCCCCTCTCCAGATGGCCAATGAGGAGGAAGGGAAGCATATCTTCAACAAAAGCAGAAGGCGAACCCCAGAAAGGGAGCTGGGCAGAAGGGAGCCCCATGTTCCAGACAATTCTGGCTGTGTCTGCCCCTGGGTCAGGAGGGGCTGGGCTCCCAAGGAACCGAGGATGGGGGTGATGGCTGGCCACAATCCATGCCATCTTCCTCTGTTCTGGGGGGGACTCCCCTCTCCTCGGAAGGGGCCTCTTTGCCTATCTTCACATGTGGTGAGTGGATATGACGCAGGCAGGGCCCTGCTGCCTGGTGCCTTCCCAGGGAGACATTCCTGGCCTCTGCCATCTCTTCACAGGCCCCCCAGTGAAGCAAGAGCTGGCCTCCTGCAAGATGTGCCGGATCGAGTCCTTCTTCCGGAAGAACGGGGCCTTCGCCCTGCTGGACCCCCGGGATCTGGCCCTCTGACCTGGCGGGGAGGGGACGGGCAAGTGGGCTCGGAGAGGGGAGAAGTAAATGTCAATCCACCTTCGGAGGTGGGGCTGCTTGCTTGTGTGTCCGTCTCAGGCTTCCAGGGCTTTTCTGAGGCTCCCGACCTGCGCGTGCTGGCCCTTTCGCTGGTCCCTTGATTTGGCGGTCTTCCCAAGGACCCAGCAAAGATTAGAGGGGATCCAGGGAGGGTGAGCGCCACTCTCCAGGGGCTGGCTCCTCAGCTCCAGGGGTCCCCAGCAGCTCCTGAAAGTTCTGGGTGTTCCTGAGGGAAGAGGAAGAAGAGTGGCAGGTCAACCGCAGGGATGGGGGATTGGGTGGCCCTGGCCCCCCACCCCTGCCCCTCACCTGGCCCCCAGGGCCCGCAGCTGTCCGGTCCTCTCCCGTTGCACCTGCTGCAGCTGCTCCCGTAGGGCCCGCCGCTGCCCCGCGGAGTCCTCCTGCTCGGATCTAGGCATTCAGTGCCTCTGCCCAGGGCCCGTCCCCGCCCCCATCCCCCTGTCGCCGGTAGGTGGCATTGCTAGGGTGTGAGCGCCCGCAATGCCTAGCGAGCCCCCACCGGCTCCCTGAACGGACTGGGGGCAGTCCTATGGCCCTTCCTCGGGGACTTAACCTGTGGCGGGAGCTGAGCGGGCCTCGGGGCCGGCCACAGAGGGTGAACCCGGGAGCGACGATTCCGAGCCATGCGGAGATGGTCCAGGACCTGAGGGGAGGGCTGCGGTTGGCCGGGAGCCCGACTCCGCCCCCGTCCTAGGCCCCGCCCCACGCACGCCCGACCCCGCCCCGATCTGCCTGGCCCGGCCCAGAACACGCCCCCCGGAGCCCCCCGCCCCGCCTATCGCTCACCCGGAGCCGCTGCCGCTCGCGGTCCTGCTGCCGCCGGCTGCGCGCGGCGCGGTGCAGCTCCAGCAACCGCTGCAGCGCCGACTCCCGCGGCACCGCGCTCACGCCCGCCGGCCCAGGCCACGCCGCCTTCGAGGACCTGGCGTCTGGGGCCGTCCTCCGTTCCCCGAGGGCGCCTGGAAGCCCCGCGGGGTTCCCTGGGCGCGGGGCAAGAGGCCTCGGGGGGTTCCAGGTGCCGTGTGGTCCCCGCAGCGTCGCGCCTGTGGGCGGCTCTCGACTCTGGGTCTTTCTCCGCGGGCCTGGCGTCTCCCTTCGGCCAGCCGGGGACATCGGTTCTCCCAGGCTCCTGCAGTTGCCCCTCGAGGGGCTCCTGGGGGCCCTGTCCTCTCCCGACACGGACAATGAGAGGACCGTGCCTTCCGAAGACGGAGGACGTTGCGCCTCCCGGCATTTGGGGCTATTTCCTCTCTCACCTGGAGGAGCTGCTCCCCGTTGACCCTGGAGTGCTTTCTTTCTCAGACTGGGAGGGGCTTCTTGGGTCCCACCCCGGGCCTTCTCGGGAGCCCCCACCCTCTGACCCGGGAGGAGCCCCGCGGTCGGATCCCCCACTCTCTGACTCTGGCCCACTCGTGAGGTCAGTCCCACAGGGGCATCTGTGGCCTCCTGAGCCAGCTCTTGTCCTTGGAGACTCCCAGATGGTGGTCCGTGGAGCTTCTGGGTTTGGGGTTCTGTTGGGCTCCCCTCTCCCCATTGAGCCAGGTCCTGGGAAACCAGAGGAACCTCCTAACCCCCTTTCTAAGTGATTTTGCTCACGGAGCTGGAGACCCCCCAGCGGCTGACCAGATCCCCCCCAGCGGCTGACGAGATCGCAGTGGGGCTCACGTCCTGGGTTCCTGAAACCCATTTTATGTGGTGTCAGCGGTGCCCTCTGCCATCTGATTAGAGGGTCTTAGAGATGGATGATTCTCACTGCACCCCATTCAGCCCCTCCCAGGCAGAACCCACCCCTGAGACACCCCCAGTCTGAGCAGGGAGGGGACAGGGTCCTTCAACCCTTTCCGCTTTACCTCTGGGCTTCTCGGTTCCTCAAAGGTACGGTTTTCAGTGAGGTCGAGGTCTTGGAGACAACCTGAAGGAGAAAGACCATGTTGGGAACCCCTCTGCTCATACCCCAGCCTCCCCACATTTGTTCCCACCTGAATAGGATCCCAGAAGCCCAGGGAGTCCCCAGTGCAAAGAATCAGCCTGCCTGAATGCAACGCCCAAACAGCTCCTCATTCCACCTTCGTTCCCACAAACAGCGGTCCACATTTTCCCAGCCATGACAGACACCACACGTGGGTGCTTGGGACCGTGGAAGTTCTACTTGCTGAGTCCATCATCATAACACCACACCACTCTTACCAGGTGGACCTATCCAGGCCAGAAGATACCCAACATATGCACCCCACTTTCCTGTACTCAGGAAGGTCCTTTTTAGCCCACTTTTGGTTTTTGATTGCTGAAAGCAAATGAAATTTGAGGCCAATGCCTGGCTAAGAACCTGCGAGTTTTCGTGAGGAACAACAGGAAACTACAGAGAATTGAGGACGTCACCCACTGCAGCTGTGGTGGCGGGAGAGTCGTTCTGCACCCACAAAACTCATGGAAAAGAGCCCCTGACTTCCTCAGGTCTTACACTGGGAGAGAACATGCCACGAAAATGTTCCACCTCATTCTCTCATGCAGCAGAGACCACAATATCTGCAACGGCAACCCAACGAATATGTTTTCTGTGAGCCTCAGTTTGTTTTGTTTTGTTTTGTTTTGAAGAGTTAAGCCAAGAACTGTGACTTGGCTGAACTGTCTTAACTGGGACTTATTTCTCAGATACTAATATTTCATTGATAGAGCTTTGCATTCCCCAAAGATAGCAACTTTTGCCAATCTTCTGTCCTTCAGAAACCATCATTCGCTTGCCTCTCTTCACCCATGTGGGTGATGGAATAATTCAGAGCTTGTGGCATCCCTAGATTTTCTTTCCTTTACGTGTGGTGATGGTGGTGGTAGAGATAGACACCCAGCCCAGGGTTTTCGCACATACAATTTAGCCACATTGACTGTATGCTTTGAGTCATGTGGCATCCTCAATCCCCCCTTTCTGAGTTGCTCCTCCCATTCAAACGACGACCCCCAAAAGTTCCTATCTACTTGATGGAGATGCTGTTACCACTTGAATTCCAAATGACTGGGTCTTGAAAAGCGTGGGCTGTTCGAGGCAGCTCTTTTCTCCTCCTTTGCCTTTCAGAAGACTTCGGGGAGATAAATTTGGGTTTAAGGTCTTAAAAATATCTTAGGACAAGGGTTTCAGGCAGAACTTTGAACCGGTTCAAAACGGTTCTGTGATTGCAAAATAAGCAAATCCCTTCGTGGACCCGAGTCAGAAACACACCGCTGTGCTGTGCTCCAGGATGGAGGCCAAGCAGCAAGCAGCACCACCCTGAATGTGTGCTGCTCCCCCGGGCCCTGACAAGAACCCCATGCCCTGCACCAGGCTCCCAGAAGGTTCTCAGTCGCTGCCGTAGGCTCAATGCTAACTCATCATGATCCTCCAGGACAGGGTAGAATTGCCCCCTGGAGCTTCCTGGACTGTAACTCTTATGGGACTGTAACTCCCTCTTCTCCAGAGGGAGTGGCTGGTGGCTTTGAACTGCTGGCCTGGCAGTAACCTCTTTGCCACTAGGACTCTTCCGCAAGCGTTAGGAAGATGGACTGGGACAGGAATTTTGAAGAGCAACATTCTTGGCAGGCCTCTGCACAGCCACACACATTCAATCTGGTGTCGGTCTGCCACCATCTTGGGGGTCAGTCACAGCTGTTTGCTTCTTAAACCAAAACAAACAAACAAACCCAAAGTCATACACTGGATCAGGACCCAATAGGAAAGATTAGAACAGCTTCTTTGAGTTTCTGAGACCATCAGGGGCAGCCCCCTCCTTTCTCTGGAAGAATGGCTGCAGGGTTTGTATGGCCAGCCTTGCCGTTAGCAGCCTGACTTTTGATCACTGCACCACCAGGTTCCTTGTTTATTTCTGTGATGATTAGACTTGGTGTCAACTCCACCGGGCCAAGAGTCGCAGTGATTTGGCAGTTAACATCTAATAACCCCCCAGGATCTGACCGGACATCACGTAGTCCTTCCATCATGGGATCTGCTGTGAACAGTCAATGGGTTGTAAACAGGTTACCGTGGAAGGCCACGCTCTGACTCAGAGAACAGCCCTCATGCAGTCCATTGAAAGGAAGCTCCTCAGGGGGGTGGCCTGCTTCCAAGATACCTGGATGCTGTGAAAAAGCTATTGCTGGTTTTCTTTCCTGAGTCTGGATCCTGCTTTGGACTCTCACTGGTCTCTGGTTCTACGGACATGACTCCAATGCCTGTCATATTGCCCGCCAACTCTGGGAGTCGTCTTTGACCTGCCATCTGAACCAGTGACCTTGAGTTCATTGGCTCCTGCAACCACACACCGGTTTTGTTCCTGCTGTTCTTGGACTCAGCAACCTCCCCAGCAACCTGGGTCAGGAGACGCTTCCAGCCTAGGATGGAGCCCATGGACTCAGAACCTGCCCAGATCATGGTCTGTCCTGTTCTCCAACGATGGGGGCCATTTCCTTGATGTAAATCTCTCTCTCTGAGCTGTGTAGACGCACCATCGGGTTTGCTTCTCCAGAGAATCCAGCCCGAGCCAGTGTCCTACTTGGACCAGAATGCCATCCGTGGGCAGCAGAGTCAGATGTTGTGTGATGTACCCGTGACTCTTCTTCACAATGAGAAATGGTTGAACAGTTTGAAACCCTGGGATCAGGGGTTTACTTCCCCACTATGGTTCCAGAAACTTTGCACTGTCTGATATTTTGGAATTCTGTTCCATATAGGTCTCATGTTGACCAGGGTTCCTCTCTAGAATCTGGACAGATATGTCCTGAAATCATAGCTGAACACTGTCCACTTCTTCTGGCCCCTTGGTAAAGGAGACTGTTGTTCATGAAGGCACTTGGCCAGACATTCCACACCCTCCTCCTTTCTCTCCTCCTTCTCTCTCTGCCCCTTTCTCTCCTCCTTCTTCCGTTGCCCCAGGTGAATAAAGCTAAGTTGCTGGGGCTTGGATGACTGTTCCCAAGCTTATTAGTCCCCAGGCCCTCAGCCACCATATTGAATACGTGACATAATAGTCTGTTTCACTCAGACTAATAGGCCTGAGGCCCACAGCACCCATCCCCTTGATTTCTAATTGCCTGTTGATTTCACTTTCACAAGTGATGATTTCTTCAAGGATGATGACCAAGCAGATGCATCTGCTGCCGCCCAGTGCCTGGCATCAAGGAGCAATAGGTGACCCGGAGCTGTCCCTCCCCCATCTGCCCTCAGCTGTCATTGGCCATCATTTCTGGTACTCCCTTCCCTGACTTCCAGATAGTCAGAGCCAGTTAAGTGGAGCTGGCATGTGAAAGAAAACCTCCCTGCCCTCCGTGGATGCCCCTGGCACTCTAACAAGGTGGACAATGACAAACAGATGGACCAGACTTGAGGTGGCTTCTTGGCCTCTCTCAGTCCCGTCTAGCCACCCCGACCCCAGGACTCCCCACCCCACTGCCAGTGTACCAGGTCCAGGTCGTGCAGGAGTGTCCGGGCTCTTCTCACTTGCATCCATGTGCCTCCCAGCTTCATCCAGATCCAGAGTCGCCGATGGGCCCCCCTCCTGCTCCCTGCAGGAGCACAGAGCCCTCCTTAGATACCCCTTGGGGCCTGAGGATTGTGAAGTTGGGGGTGTGCCCGAATGCCCGTCTCCCTCCCCCAGCAGGTGAGGAATCTCCTCCCATACCAAGCCCAGCTTCTGAGACCAGGGTGGCCTCCCACCCCTGCCCCCAACCATGGGTCCTGGGAACTGGGATTTGGGGGCCACCCTGGGCTGGGGGAGGAGAAGGTACAGGTCCATGCTTGGCCGAGCCATGGGACAACACCGAGGGGCAGGTACATAGGACTCCCCAGGAGAAAGACTTGCCTCTCTTGGAGCTGCTGATGCTGGTGTGGGGAGTCCCCGGCTGGTGGCAGAGGGGACAGCCTGGGGCTCTGCAATGTCAAAGGTGCCTTAGTCCACAGGGCATCATTGCCCAGAGTCCGATAGCCTCCAGGGACCCCTCAATCCCCGTCAGTACCCTCCCTGCACCCCCACCGTGTGAAGGAGAGTGGACATGGTTCCTGGCCAGGTTGAGCCTTCCAACGAGATGTCAGCCTGCAGCCTTGAGAGAGACAGGGCCCCCAGTCGAGCCCTGACCACGATGAGAGAGCAGACTCGGGGTTGAAGCCACCATCGGTCAGTTGGGACCATCTGCTCTGTTGTGCCCAGGAGCTGACCTGGCCTCTGTGACACCCCCAATCCCCTGCCACACACCCCTTAGGCCAATCTGCAGAAAGAGATTGGTGTCATCCCAGGAAGGAAGGCTACATATTTTCAATTCTGGCTAGACACTCCCTCAGTGGTCTCCACTGCCAAGACCCCCTGCTTGTGGTTGACCCCCCAGGAGTCCCTATTTGCTAACACCCACCCTCAAGAAAGGATCCATCCAGGCCAGTTCTAGGAAGGCTGGGGCATTGGGGTTGTGTCTCTGTGCCAGGGGTGCCCGGGGGCACCAGACAAGCCTATTTCCTCACCAGCTGCAAGAGCAAAACGCCGAACCTCGAGCGTTCAAGCTGACGGACACGTGCCCACCTGCGGTGGTTACAGAATTCTGTGTCAACGTGAAGTGTCGGGAGTGGAGTCTAGCCTGACAGTGCCTCCGTGTGGGCGTGACCTCCTCGTAAGGAGGGTCCTGGGACTCTCCTCCCCATCTCTCCTGCTTCACCTTCTTGCCATCCAGTCGCTGGGAGACCCACGTCCTGAGATGCTTCTACCACCCTTGGATCCGCCACTTCTCCCCCAACGGCCTGTGATCTTCCTGCATGTCACTTCATGGCTCATGGCTGCATGACTCTGAAGAGGGACTTCTGGACCAGTATTGGACTTGAGCTGGACCGGGCTGGGATGTTTTCCTGATCTGTGATTATTTCTTGATATAAACCTCTCTCTTATGCATGAGGGTCACTGGATTCATTTCTCTAGTCAACCCGGCCTAACACACAACCCCATGTGGTAGGGAGCAACACTACCCGGGGGCGGGGGGGGGGGGCATAGTGGGGGTTGTCCTTAGCCTCAGTATTGACAGAACAGACAGAACATTTCTTCTGCTGCACCGCCGGGTGGGTCTCTGCTGCCAACTTAGGCCAACAAGACTCTGCAAACTCTCAACCATTGAGTTTATGTTGACTCAAAGTGACCCTTTCGGGCAGGGGAGAAGGGTCCCTGTGCATCTCTGAGAATAAATCCACAGAAGTAGAAAACTGCATCTTTCTCCGTGAAGCGGGAGTTCTTCATTGCTGACCTTGGGGCTTAGGCTCCACGATCAGGTTACTAGAGAAGCACAAATGGCCTGAGCCCCAGGGCGGCTCAGTGAATTCTCAGGTTTCAGGGCGCACTGCACTTCAACCCAGTGGCTGCTGACAGGGCTGGCAGCAGGCACTGTGGGCCAGGCCCAGGGCTAACCCGTTACACGGATGAGCTCACCCCCTCCTTCCTGTGTCCGCCAGTTTCTATGTTCACAGCTGAGGGTTGGGGGGTGGAGCAGGCAGGCTCACAGGCGGCATCAGGCCCAGGCTCCTCCACTGCAGAGACCCACAAGCTTACCCCACTCACAGGCCGCTGGGAGGCCCCTCCTGTCCTGCCATGGGCCCTGTCTCGCTGGTCTCCCCCACGCTGGGCCTGTGGATCCTTCAGGCAGCAAAACTGGGCCTTGGGAGGCCAGAAGAGGCCAAGCCCTGCCCCAGTTAGCAGCTCCAGGTCCCACAGGAGCTGCAGGAAACCAGATGCCAGCTTTGAGGGGCACTGTCCGCCCTTCCCGCCCCCCCCCCCCGACTTTCCCCACCTTTGGCCACAGTCCTGGGCAGCCCTACCTGCTCCTGGACCTGCCACCTCCGTTCCATCTCCAGCAGTACCGTGGGCAGCTCCAGCCGTGGGGGGCAGCCCTGGCCCTTTTGCCCCCAGAGGAGACAGCCTGTCTGCTCTGTCCCCTGGCCCAGCACAGCTGGCAGCTGGCCCGGGTCTGCAGAATGCCGGAAAAGGCACTGGTACAAGACCGTTACCTGCTCTGGGGTACAAGGGAGCCCCAGGCCTCCAGATGAGGCAGCCTGCTCCATGCAGCAAGGGCAGGGTAAACGTTCCCTCCAGGGGACCAGGAATTGATGACCAGGAGGCAGCAGGAGACAAAGGCGTCTGATCTCATTAATGCAGGACCTGGAACCTGAGCTGGGCGTCCACAGTGGTGCCGTTTGACATGGGCTTCTTGGTCCTGGTGGGACAGTGGCCTTGGGAGCTCAAAGAGCAGGTATGTGCGCAGGTGTGGGCGCTCCCGTCCCTCTCCAGCATCCCAGCGGAGTGGCCGAGTTCACTCTCTGGAAACGTAGCCCTGACAGCCGCAGCTCTCCCTGAGTGAGACCCAGCTGCTGTGTCCACATGTCCTCTCGTGCAGCAGGCCTGTGAGCCACTTGCTACGACTGTCCCCATGCGTGCAGACTCAGGCCCATGTTTCCCCCTTGCAAGCAGACAGGTGACCATGACAAACAGGCTCTGGGACAGGTCACCCAGAGCTTCGGACATTCCAGACCCAGGAAGTAAGGAAAGGGAAGCCTTCTCACCAGGGCCTGTTCCAGGCTGCCTGCCCTCAGGTCACGCCATCAAATCTTGGAAGCATGCTAGCCTACTGCTGGGGCAGCTCCACGAGAGATGGGGAGATGTCCTCCCTGCTGGCCTGAGCGTGTCACCAAGGAGGGGCGGAGAGAGCAGGGCCATCTCCCGAGAAGCGTGAGGCCCTCGGGTGTAAGTGTGGTGTCAATTTGGGACTTGAGAGAATTAAGAGTGTAGGGGTGGAGTCTAGTGGGTCAATTGGATCACAGCCAATGAGGCCTCTGTGTGGGCATGGCCTTCTCCTGAGAATTCTGGGAACTCCAGCATTTTTTTTTTCCTTCTTGGAGGCACTATCTCTCTGCTCTCTGCTTACTCCCTGCAAGACATCCCTGAGAAGCCACACGGACTTACCCTGACGCCGACCTCTGGAGCTGGAAAAGTCACCTAGAGACCCCTGAAATGCAAACCATCCCACCTACTGGCCTGTGATCGTCCTGCATTCCGCACCATCACATGTGTTTCATGAGTCTGAAGAGGACTTCATAGACTGGCATTGGACATATGGGATAATGCTGGACTTATGGACTTGATCTGGACTGGGATGCTTCCTTGATATTCAATTGCTCTCCGTATAAACCTCTTTCAGATACACATATGTGTGTCTATGAAGTCGTTTCTCTGGCCTACCCAGACTCACACAGCAAGGAAGTCACGAAGGGACAAGGTTGGGGATGCTTGGGGGGAGGGTGTCTTCCCCTGGAGCCTGAGGTCTTCATCCGGGATAAATAAGACCCAAATCCTGTAGAAGCCGAGAGCTGCCCACAGCAGATGGGTGTCATGTGCCACACACACACCCCCCAACCCTCCAACATCATGTCACAGCGAAGCTTCCTAACACACCAAGGTTGTCAAGCCAGACCGGGAGAAGAGTGACATCTGGGGCCTTTGGGCCTAGTTTCTTGTCCACGCCTAGGTCTGCATGTGTGCACCCCCCCGGCCGGGGCTGGGAGCTTGTGTGTGCACACAAGCTGTGCGTCTGCATGGTGTCAGTTTGTCCTCCCTGTCCTCACCCCAGCACGGGGTCCTCGTGTCACAGGGCCAGGAGTGTTGGGGGGCAGGAACACAGCAGGAGCACAGCTCCCTGAACTGAACTGAAAAGAGCCTGGTTCTCTGCACACACAGAGCCTGCCACATTCGGCCTGGACTCAGAAGGTCCCTCTTGGGAACCCCCCACGTCTCTGAGTACCAGGCTGGGTCCAGGACCCCTGGGCCCCTCCTCCAGCCCTCTGCCTGCCAGTGAGTCGCCTGGTCTGTGTGCAATGTGGCAGGTGTAGGGGGCAGGCCAAGCAGGTGCAGACAGAAGGTAGGAGTGAGGAGGAGGAGCCCACTGACTGTGGGCCCCAGATGCCCTTGCTCCACAGCCCAAGAGGAAACACAGGTACACACGGGGAAGTCTGGGCAGGCCTAGGGTTTATCGCTGGAGCTCCACACAAGGGGGCCTGAAGGAGCCTGCAAGCTCTCCCACCCCCACCCCGTGCCCCTCCCGGCTGGGGTCAGAGTGGGAGACAGAGGGAGAGTCCAGGAGAGCCTTCTGCCAGAAGCTCCGTTTCCTATCTTCCTGGCTCAGGGGACGCCCGCTGGCCCCCGGCTGAGGTTGGGCCGGGTGCTGGGTGGTGGGTCCCCCGTAAGCTGAACTGGGGGGCAGTCCTCAGGGGGGATGCAGTGAGCCTCGTGTTCCACCAGGCCGGCAGGGCACTGGCACCCCGGGACGCAGGGTCTCACGCAGTGGGCGGCCAGCTCCCCCAGGGGGACGTGCCGGTTGAAGCAGGTACGGGGACAGGGCGGGCCACACTCATCGAACACGAAGCCCCGGTCCAGGGCACAGCCCACCACTGCAGAGAGCAGGCAGAGGAAGAATGGGTCCCGCGCCACCACAGCCCCCCACCCCCGGCCTCCCAGTGCCCACCCTGCCCAGACGGGCGCCCCCGGGGCCGCCCTTCCCCTCCAGGGGCTCACCGCAGAGTGTGGGGCCGCGCCAGAGGGGGGTCACGCCGGCCTGGCGGCAGTGGCTGGCGTAGGCCTCCAGGGCGTCGCAGAGGCAGGAGTCGGCCGAGGGGCCGGGCCCGCAGGCGCACAGGTCGTAGACGCAGGCGGCGAAGAAGGGCTCGGGAGGCACCAGGGCGTGGCAGCGGGCGAACGCGGCCGACTTCAGCGCCGCACACCGGGCATTGGCCTCCCTGCGGCCCCGGTAGCCGGCGGCCCGGCACGGATCCACGTCTCGGCCCTTGACACAGGGCCGGCCGGGCCCGGGCCCCACGGGGACCTGGACGGGGCGTGCGACGGTGACGCGGGAGGTTCTAAGGCTTTCCCTGGACACTGCTCCAACCTTGGAACGCTCGTTCCCAGGCCAGAAGACGACCTCCCTATCCTCGTCCCCATTTGACAGATGGCGTCGGTGACTTGCCCAGGGTCACTGCCAGGGCATGCCAACACGGGATGAGGGTCTGGGAGATGGGGGCCGTCTGGGGGCCAGACCTGCGGGCCACATGTGGCCCTCGGAGGACATTTATCTGGCCCGCTGGGTGTTTTTGCCTCTGCTGCTGTCCTGCTTAATATGAGGTAACCAGACGTCCCGCTTTTTAACAATTTGCCCGTGTCCCGCGGCATTTTAAAATTAAAATAAATATATTACAATACTAGTTTTGCATTCTATGAGCATTTGTGTTGCTCCATGAGACCAAATTTTTAATCAAGAACCCCCTCACCCCCTCCTCGGTCAATGGTGTCCTGCTTAAAATCTGGAACTCATCCTGGGTCTGCAGTGAATTTGTTCAGAGTTTTTTGCTTTGTTTTGTTTTGTTTTGTTTTTTGGGGGGGAGGGCATCACTGCCCTCTGGTGGTGGGAGTAGGAGGCCCAGTCTTTGCTCCTGTAGAGCTGCTGCTGGATTTGAACCTCCATCCCAGTGGGCCACAGTCCCGCGCACAACCACTATGCCACCGGGGCTCAGCCGCATTGCTTTGTTTTTTTTAAACTATAGTCTGGCCCTCCAACGGTCTGAGGGACAGTAAACTGGCCACCCCACCCCACCCCCCCCTGTTTAAAAAATTTGAGGACCCCTGTATCTAACAGATCACCCAGCCTTCCCCAGCACAGGACAGGTAAACTCAAAATTCAGCCAAACACAGCCATCTGGGTGCCCACTCCCAAGAACCCTAGGGGCGGACTAGAATGACCTGTGGGCATTCAGAGGCGCTCAGTCTTTATGGGAGTCACCTCTCATCTTCCTCACGCAGAGCAGCTGCTGTGGAAGGCTATTAGCCCACCTTATCATCCACTATGCCACCAGGGCTCCCCTCATGATAGGCAAGGACCCCCAACGCACCCCACATGTCCAAAGGGCATCCAGTGCTGCCCTCCCATCCTTCACGCCCCCCCACCCCCCACCCCTTGCCCGGCTCTCCCTCACCTGCCAGCTGTTCCCAAATGCAGCTTCCGTGGGCAGGAGCAGCCCCGAGGGGGCCTGCAGGTCATCCTGGGTAAAGCCATTGAAGTTCCCGCAGAGCCCACAGGTCTGGCCACGGTAGGAGCCGGGCACCCTCACCTCCACCTGGGACTGCCCGTACCACAGCACCTGTGCAGAGAGGCTGGGGCTGGTGAAGGGGAGGGGCCTGCAGGGTCCTTTTCAGGGGTCAGCCTACTGAGGAGGAGTGTAGATGGCAGAGGCCCCCGTGGCCAGACCACCCAGCCCTCGAAAGCCCTGGGCCAGCAGGACAGGGTGAAGGGCGCAGGTTGCTGCTCTGGAGTGTGGGTATCTGCTCCCAGGCCCCCCTGGACTGCGGCCTGGGGAAAGTGCAGGCTTTGAAGCAGCCGGGTCCCCTGGAGGATGGATCAACGCAGGCCGTTCTATGAAGAGGGGGAGAGACAAACTCCAAAGCACAGTGACCCCACGGGACACGGCAGAACTGCCCCCTGGGAGGCTGTGAACCTCTATAGGAGTAACAGCCTCCCTTTTCTCCTTCAGAGAGGCTGGTGGCTTTGAACTGCTGACCTGGCATCCGCAACCCAACCTGCCCCTCATACACCAGCAGGCAGGTAAAGGCACCTTATTTTGAGACTTTATGGATTTAGGGGCGTCCCTGGTCAGCACAAACAGCTAAAGGGCTGGGCTACTTGCCAGATTCGGCTGGTGGTTCAAAGCCACCCAGAGGTCCCTCAGAATCGGGGGTTAGGAATGGGTGCCTTGAAGGTCGCACGCAGCCCTGGAGTCCCCACGGGGCAGTTCTACTCTGCCATGGGCTATGGGCTGCAGCCACCTGGAACGCAACTAACATGTGTGCTGGGGAGGTGGGCAGGAGAGAGGGTTAAAAGGACCCTCCAGGGGCTGAGCCCCAGTGGCGTAGTGGTTGTGCGCGGGACTGCGGCCCACTGGGACGGAGGTTCAATTCCAGCAGTGGGGCTGGGCCTCCTACTCCCACCACCGGAGAGCAGTGATGCCACAAAAAAAAAAAAAAAAAAAAAAAAGACCCTCCAGTCCTGTTGGAAGTTTCCCCATTAACCCCTCACTCATTTCACAGGTGAGGCACCTGCAGCCCCCAGAGCATTGGTGACTAGCACAAGAACCCCAGTAAGTTGACAGCTGAGCCCAGAGTAGAAACTAGACTGAGGACTGCTCCCTCCCTCCCTCCCTCCGCTCAGCAGAACTCTGCCACCCCCAAGGGAAGCTCTGCACGTAGGGGCACCCCTCACCCACCCACAGATGCCCAAATGTGGACTGGAGGCACCTGGAGCCCGGACTGGGCATGCAGGATCACTGTGCTGCCTCGCAACTCTACGTAAACCAGCGATTCCCGCAGGAAGGGAAGGGCCACCGGGCGGCCGTCCACCTGCAAGTGGGACACAGAGGGACCTCGTCAGGGCCTGGCCGTACCTCAGACCCACCTGTCCCCGCCCGCTGCTGCTCACCGTGACCTGCTGAGCCTGAAGCAGCTGCACACTCACGCCTCCCAGCTGCACCAACACCTCCTGAGTCCAGGACACACCCCTCCGGCCGCGGTCATCGTTGGTCACCTGGACACTAAGGACCTCAGCGATCAGTAGGTGCCCACCCGGGGGGCCGGGGAGATGGGCAGGGGAGTGCCCACCTGAAGTCCCTTCCTTGACAGTCCTTGGCCAGCACGTAGCTGCAGCCGCCCTGGAAGTGCAGCAGGCGGCCGTCGAAGGTGCGGTAGTGCGGATCTCCGAAGGCCATGCAGGAGGCGGGCCGCGGCAGGCAGCGTGGGCAGCAGGTGCCGGGACTCAGGGCGGGCGCCTCGTCCTGGTCCAGCCCCAGGCCCGGTCAGGCATCGGCTGCCACAGACCCTCCCGAAGGACACACGGCCTTCCAACATGGCCGGGCCTCCCCTCTGCGCTCCCAGGTCGACTGCAAGCGGGTCCTCTGCTCCTACCCTTCGCCTCAGCACCAGCCCCCCTCCAGGCCACGGCACTCACCGGGCCACAGGAGAACGGTGGGCAGCGTTGGCTCTGGCATCGCACAGTACCGGCCACGCAGAAGCAGCTGGTGCAGGCGTCCACGGCCCAGCGCTCTCCAGAGGCCACCTTCCGGCCATGGTGCTCACAGAACGGAGAGGGGGCTGTGGAGGCATCAGAGGGTTAGCGGGCACCCCCAGCATGGGCTGCCCCCAACCCACGGTCTTGGACACACCTTGGCATCGCTGGCAGCAGCTGCCAGCCTCACGCCCCGGCGCCCAGCCTTCGGGGCAGGTGAGGGCCTGGCATTCCTCCAGTTGGCACTCCACGTGGCCCCGCTAGAGACAGATGGCGTTGCTCTGGGGGCTCCTGCAGGCCCCGGGGGTCTCTAGCCTTACAATCCTGCCATCCTCGCCTGGGTTACGGGCAGAGGCAGCAGCCCCCTCTCTCTCCTGGTCCCAGCCTGCAACCCTGTTCGAGTGGGACCAGAAATCCAGTCCCGGAGGGTTCCTCACCCAGAGGGGGCACCTTTCGTAACTAGCTCCAAGGCCCCGCCGCCCACCCAGGCTCACACGGCAGCTGCAGGTGACGCAGGGGTTGCTGGGGTCCCGCCAGCTCTGCCCGTCTGCCACTCGGCGGCCCTCAGCCTCCACCACACAGTCTGAGAGGAAGAAGTGGGTCCCCGCCCCCTGCATCAGTCAGCTGCTGGAGTCCAGGCCCTGCACCCCGCACAGCCCCTCCCCAGCCCTGCCCGCCTCCCTCTGGCCCAGGTCCTTACCCAGACACACAGGACAGCAGCTCCCAGGGGGGGTCTGGTGCTCTGAGGGGGGGCAGTGGAGCTCAGGGCAGGCCCGGTGAACACAGAGCCACGTCAGGTCCTGGGGAGG
>PVJH01014858.1:0-55506 GCA_004026705.1 Nesogale talazaci | reverse complement strand
ACTATGAATCAGAACCTACTGGATGACAGTGGGCTCGGTTTCTGGTTTTGTCTGGACCTCCATGAATAAAGGTATGTGTGGTCATTTTGTGTGCACAAATTTCTCTTTTTTTGGGGGGGCATCACTGCTCTCAGTGGTGGGAGTAGGAGGCCCAGCCCCACTGCTGGAATTGAACCTCCGTCCCAGTGGGCCGCAGTCCCGCGCACAACCACTACGCCACCGGGGCTCAGCCCCAAATTTCTCATGGACTGACGCATCGAAGTGGAATTGCTGGGCATGTGGTATGTTTGGTGGAGCCCTGGTGGTGTGGGGGGTTTATGAGTTGGGCTGCTAACTACAGAGTCAGCAGTTAGACCCCAGCAGCTGCTCTGCAGGAGAAAGGCGAGGCTTCCTAGCCTGTCAAGAGTGACAGTCTCAGAGACCCACGAGGGCAGGTCCACTCTCCTGAAGGGCTCTCATGAGTCAGGACGGACTCACCACGCAGGGAGTTGCGCTATTTTGTTACAGTTGCACTGAATATTTAAAAATGTTAGCCTTAGGCTGAGCCCCAGTGGCGTAGTGGGTATGTGCAGGACTGCAGCCCACAGGGTTGGCGGTTCAAATCCAGCAGCAGCTCTCCAGGAGCAAGGCTGGGCCTTCTACTCCCACCAGGGGACAGTGATGCGACCACACACAAAAAAAGTTAGCCTCCTTTTCCTACTTGGCTACCCCCTTTGGGGTTCCCACCAGCAACATATGAGATTTGCAGTTTTCCACACCCTTGTCGACACTTGAAATAGTCTGATTTTAATTTTGGGGGCATCTTTTTTTTTTTTTCAGGTTTTTTTTTTTAGGGCATCACTGCCCGGGTGGTGGGAGTAGGAGGCCCAGCCTTTGCCTCTGTGGAGCTGGAATTGAACCTCCATCCCAGTGGGCCGCAGTCCCGCGCACAACCACTACACCACCGGGGCTCAGCCCAATTTTGGGGCATCTTAATAACTTACATATACACAAACATTTCTTTTTCTTTTTTTCCCTAACCCTAACCCTAACCCTACATATACACCAACATTTCATTGTGACTTCAATGTCCACATTTCCCTAGTGACACAATGATCTTTTCACATGCCAATTGATCATCTTTGTCTTCTTTAGCAAAGTGTGTGTTGAAGTCTTGGGCCCATTCTTAAATCGAGTTGTCTGTCGTTCATTTGTTCGAGTTCTTGATCCTCTCTGGACTTCAGATTTGCCGATCCGGTCAGCTCTCCGACCTCTATGGTTCTGCATCCCCCTGACTCAACCAAGTGCCGATCCAAAATATTTTTTGGGGAAATAAAAGCAATTAAGTGAGTGATCAAAGAACCAGAGGTCCATCAGTCAAGCGCTGGATCCAGACCCAGCAAGAAGCAAGTAAGCGCCCTGGAGAGTCAACTTCTATAGGAAGGAGGCCACACCCCGAGGAAACTTCATCTGGGCTGTGATCTGAACATATCCTTCCAACTGATTGGCTGCTCACAGCCAGGCTGAGGTGAGACTGCTCAAGGAGAGACCAGAGAGGAGAGTCTATGTGGTGCTGTTCCTTCACCACTCACTCTCACCGACACTGAATCCAGAGGGGCACAGCCCCAGTGGGTTTCAGAGACTGGAGGTCTTTAAGGGAGCAAAAAGCCTCCTCTTTCTCCTGAATGAAGGCTGGTGGTTTCAAACCACTGACCTTGAGAGTAGCACCGCCTTGTAACCCGCTACACCGCCAGCGCTTCTTCTGCACCGTTTTCACAAGGAAAAATCAAGGGAGTGCTTGAGGAGGCCAGGTGAGGCCATAGAATGCAAGACTCGCAGCCAGGGACTCCATTCTGGCTCACTGTGAGCTGAGAGAACAGAATGGAGGGGCTGAGCTCCGGTGGCGTCGTGGTTGTGCACGGGACTGCGACCCACTGGGTTGGAGGTTCAAATCCAGCAGCAAGGCTGGGCCTACTACTCCCACCACCAGAGGGCAGCGATGCCCACAAAAAAAAAGAGAACAGAATGGAGCCGCTCTGCTGGGTTTTAGAGGCTGTCAATCTGTATAGGAGCAGAAAGCCTCGTTCTTCTCACTGGGAGGCGCTGGTGGGCTGGAACTATTGAACTTGTGGTTAACAGTCACCATGAAATCCCCCCACTACACCACCAGGGCTCCTTGTGGTCTAGGAAGACAAGAGTCCATCAGGAAAGCATGAAGCTAGAGGGTCCCTTTAGCAGCTGCCTCTGGTGAGAGGGAGCTAGTTGGCCATGGGTGGAGTGGTTTCTGACTGCTGACAAAGGTTTGTTCCTTGGCCTAAGAGTTACCTGGGGCCCCGGTTGACAATAATTTGTTGAGCATTGCAGTTGTCTTATGCCTTTTATTATTTACAAGCTACTTGCTTCCTAGGAGCCCTGGGGCCATAATAGTTATGAATTGGGCTGGTAAGCACAAGGTCAGCAGTTCAAATCTACCAGCACCTCTGTGGTTGAAAAACGAGGCTTTCTCCTCTGGGGGCTGTTTTAGACAGTCTTACATGGATGCTATGAGTCTGAAGCCACTGGATACCAAGGAGTTTGGTTTTTTTTATTTATTTCCCAGTTTTAAAGGAGCTGCCCGCCCTCCCTTCACCTCCTCCAATCATCCTTGAAAGCCAGTGGCCAACCTGGTGCCAGGTTCCTCCGTGGTTCCAGGAATTCTTTCCTGGCCTCCCTGCCCTTCCAAGCTCACAACTTAAGGCAGACTGGGAGGGCCCGTCCCTACCCCTTCCAGGCTTAGCCTCTGGGATTTAAGGGGATGGATGGTCACATTCTCAGGCAGCCCTGCCACAGACTGTCCCTCGGAAGGGGAGGGGCAGCGCTCTCCTCAGGGCAGAGCTGGGTCCTGGGGATGCCCGGTGGGGAGGAGGCGAGCAGGCGTGGGGCGCGGAGGCGCCATAGGGTCACACGGATTGCTGGGCTAGTTCAGTTAGGTCATCTCAGCTGGGCGCCCCGCAGGCGCCACAGCCCGCTCTCTCTGGGCTCAGTGTCTGCAGCTGTAAAATGGGGGGGCAGGCGCCCGGGCACAGGGTGCAAGGAGGCTTCCAGGAGGGGCGTCAGGTCGCTGGAGTGGGCGGCAGTCCAGACCCAGGGGGCTCGTGGGCAGGACTGTTCCCAGCCCCGCTGAGGGCACAGAGGGCAGCGACAGCGAAGCCCCCGCAGACCGCTTTAAACGCAAATGGTCCGAGCCGGGAACTGAGGCGCCCCACCCTTCTCCTCTGCTCCGGGGAAGCCGCCCTCCCAGCCCGCTCCCTGCACCGACCGAGGGAGGGAGGAAGTGGGGGCAGGAGGAGAGGGCAGGAAACCCGGACGCTGCCCGCCCCTGCGGCGCCTGCCGGGAGCGTGGGAACTGGGCCACGAGGGTGGGCGGAGTCAGAACGAGGGCACGCCCCACGCCAGGCTGTCATCCGCCCATGCCCCGCCCAGAACATACTGACGAGCCAACCAGAGAGCGCTTGTCTGACCCGCCCATCTGAAGGCGGGGTTTCTGCTCCAGGGGCGGGGCCGTGGGATGGAGGCCTCGGGGTTGCAGGCGTAGGAGAGGCTGTACCTCGGCGCAGACTGAAAGGAGCTGCGCTCGGGACCTAGGGCCCGCAGGGTGGGTCGGGCCGGGGTGCTGGAGGGCGCACCTAGGCCCCACCCCCCGGCTCGCCCTCCCTCCCTCCTTCCCTCCCTCCCGACCTCGGGGAGGCTGCGGACTGCGATGGTGCGCGCGGCCGCCAGGGGACGGTGTGGGACCGCGCTGAGGACCGGGCTGCGCTTCCTGCTAGTCGCTTCGGGAGGGAACAGTCCTCTCTGGCCTTTGGTCTCTGCCTTTCTCCACCCCTGCTCCCGGGCCTGGGCTGGGCCTTCCTCGCTTCCCGTCTTCTCAAAGTGACCGTGAGGTCGAAGGAGCCGGGCTGGACCAACCTACTCATTAAGGCTCTTCTAAGAGCTGGAGCCTGGGCCAGGTCCGGCCCTCGGGCCTGCTTTTCCGTTCTGAGTTAATTCACTGCAAACCAGGGAGACGTCCCCAGCGCCCTGAAAGGGACAGGGGTGTTTGGGGGGGTGTAAGTCCAGGGGTCCCAGATTTGGAGAGGGGGTGCTGCTGTTAGCCGTCAGCAGTGTAGGACATAAGGTCTCTCAGCCCAGCTGGAGGCCAGAGACAGAGACTGGGCCCACCCAGGAGGTGCAGGTAGGTTCTCTGGTCTCCACCACCTACCAGTCTCTGGAGTTAAGGGTCTCCCTGCCAGGACTCCTTAGTGGCTGGACTCCCGGTGTCACCTCCTGGCATGACTCATATACTTGTCGCCAGGGCGTAGGTACCCCCCTGACCCTACCGCTTGCCTGATTAATTCTTGCACAAAGTCATCAAGCATTCCTGGGCACCTCCCTGGGACAGCCAAGGCCCTACCCACTGATAACAGAGGAGCCAGGAGGGCCCTCAGCGCAATGGCAATTTAAATGAGACTGTGCAGGCACCTGGGCAAGGGCCTAGCCAGGGCAAAGGCCCTGAGGTTTGGGGATTCAGGAAGCTTTGGTTTGGGAGCTGGTCGGGTCTGGAGCCGGCAGCCGAGGTAGGGCTTTGAGCAGCTGTTGTGACCTGACTATGGACATGGTCCCTGGGGGCAGAGTGGGTTGTGTGTTAGATTGCTGTCCAAAAGGTAGCAGTTTGAACCTCACAGCTGCTCCAGGGGAGAGAGATTTTCTCTCAAACGCAGAGAGGCGGTCCTACTGGGTCCTGTTGAGTCACTCTGAGTCAGAATGGTTGCAGGAGATGATGGCGATGGGTCTGAGACTGGGCAGAGAGAGGGTGTCAGCTGTGTCTGGGAGGAGGAGGACAGGGTGCTTGGGACTCAGAACGCTTCACTCTGACCAAGGGTCAGAGCCACATCAGCTCTCTGCACCCCGCCCCCCACCTCCCCCTTCCTGCTTGCTTGCGGTCGCCTGCTACTTAATTGAACACGTGTCACCCGGCCGCCATGAGGCGTAGTGCTCAGCCAGGGTCTGCTGGGAGTCAGGGCATGCAGGTCCTTGTAAAGTTGGGACCATAAGGGCAGTCCCCAGCAAGCCCTTTAAAGAGTCTTGGCTTAAGGGTGGGGTGGGGGGAAAGGTGGGCAAAGAGAGACTATCAGTAACGGGAACCTGGGGATGGCTTCAGGTACAGCTGGATCCAGGGGCCAGACAGGAAGGACACACCAATGCCATGGTGATTGTCCCACCCTCAGCAACAGGAGGGAGACTGCAGGCACTTTGTGGGGCCACCGCAATGACCACCCAGCAGATGGTGGCTAAGGACAGAAGTGAATGGGCTCGGGTTGCTTTTCAGAGGGAGTGCAGACTGAGCTGTGCTCCTTTCCCAGTTTCTAGCCAAGGATCCTGTGGATTCCTGCCGGCCCTGGGCGCTCCCTGTGACCATCCTCTCACTGCATCTACTTCTGCAGCAGTAGCTCTTCTCTGGTAAGCTCTCTGCCCCCGCTGGATTAGGACCCGGTGAGTGGAAGCGCAAGCTCTGATGCTACAGGGGTAACGAGTCAGGCTGCTACCCCAAGATCAGCGGTTCGAAGCCACCGGGCACTCCATGGGAGGAAGATAAGGCTTTCTACGGCCCTAAAGTAGGAGTCAAGGAAACACACACGGGGCAGTTCTTCCCTGTTCTAGAGGGTCACTGGGAGTGGAAATCAATCCAGTGGTGGTTGAATTTGTTTGTGGGTGGTTTTTTTGGGGGGGGGAGAGGGAAGCAGAAAAGAGGGACCCTCTCAACAAAATGGACTGAGGCAGCCACGGCGGCGGCAATAGCCTCCAACAGGAGGCCCACTGTGAGGCTGGCGCAGGACGGGGCCGTGTGTCCTTCATTTATATGTACAGCTGCTGAGTCAGATCGGATCCCACAGCCCCCTTACTAAATCATCGTGAAAGACCCCATTTCCAAACGTACCTTTTCGGGGGGCCAGGCAAATCGAACCTCATGAGAAGGGCCCCGGGCCCCACGCCTACACCCCGGAGAGCTGAGGGGACCCGCCGACGGCTTGGGTGGTCCACAGGTGCCCGGGTCTCTGTTTGGCTCTCCTCCGAGCTCACGTGGAGCCTCCTAGTTCCTCGTAGCAGGACGACCTTTGGTCACCACCTGCATTCAGTTAAAAGGTTTAATGGTTTGAAGCAAAGGGCAATGATGCCAAAAAACAAACAAACAAACAAAGAAGGCTGTTGGTTTTTCATGGGGGAGGGACAGGATTCAGTAGGATTTGGGGGGGGGGCCGCATCACTACCCTCTGGTGATGGCAGTAGGAGGCCCAGCCTTGCTCCTGGAGAGCGGCTGCTGGATTTGAACTTCCAACCCAGTCCCGCACTCAACCACTACACCACCGGGGCTCAGCCAATTCGGTAGGATTTTTAAAAGATAAAATACATGTATATAGGTGGGGACTTCATAAAGCCTATGGGTCTAAAATTGATTGCGCAACTCTGTGTAAACCATCGGATTGTCTGATACGTCGATCAAACTCTGAAAAAACAAAAGCCGTTGGCAGGGTCTCTCATGGCTCAGACGAATCCCCTCTCCTCATGACGGAGAGGGGACCCCACGGGCTGGGTGACCGCAGTTTCCGGGGGTCAAAATGGGGCCCTTCGGGCCCCAGGGCTCAGTGCTCCAGCTGAACATTATATGTTTTGCCATCGGAAAACCAAAGGAAACCCCTAAAGTCTGTTATCTTCAGGAATGAAAAAATCCTCTACAAAAAAAAAAAATTTTTTTTAAATCCTCTACTCTTGCAATTAAATGTTTTAAAACAAATGTGAGTTCTTTACTTCATTAAGATAGATATATTTTGGGCTGAGCCCCGGTAGCGTACTGGTTGTGCGCGGGACTGAGGCCCACTGGGATGGAGGTTCGATTCTAGCTCCACAGAGCAAAGGCTGGGCCTCCTACTCCCACCACCTGAGGGCAGTGATGCCCAAAACAAACAAACAAACAAAATAGATATATTTTACTACTCCCACCACCGGAAAGCAGTGATGCCCAAAAAGAAAAAAAAATAGATATATTTTAAAGCTTGGGATGAAATAGAATGAAAGATAATGGATTTTCCCCACAGGCCACAGACCCTTTGGTGCACACACAAGAGGGCTGGTGTTTCTGCTCCTGGGTCTGGGTCCCACTCTCCCCCTAGGTCCCCTCCAGCTCCCCGCCCCTCTCCAACCCCTTTCACTGGTGACTTTGGTACAAGTCCCTGCACTCTGGTTGCCAAATCCTCTTGCCCGGCTAGCCAGCCTTGGCCCCTTGGGATCACTTGCCCCTGGCACCCAGGACCTTCTTGACCTTGGCTGATCTTCCCTCAGTCTCCTTCCCTGGTCTCCCAGCACCACCAGCCTCCTCATGTGGGGGAGCATTGTGCCCAGTGTGCATGCCAACGAGGGGCCAGTGGACACCTCATCAGGATGCTGGGTATCTCCACAATCCTGTCTTCTGCGGCAGTCCCACCTGCGCCCTGTCTTGTCCAGCACCCCATTGTCCTTCCACCCAACCTTGTGCGGCCTCAGCCTCTGGGGGCCCCCACCTTCCCCTTCCCTCCTGCACACACACTGTCAGTCAGATGGTTCTCCGCACCCCCCAACCTTCCCCACCCCTGGGAGAAGAGAGGTGTGGTGGCATTGGTCCCGAGCTGGGGGCTTCTGTCTGTCTGTTTTCAGCCAGATGGGAGCCCGTAGAGAGAAGGTAGTTCCTGCCCCTCTGAGCTCTCCCAGCCCTCAGGCTGGTTGGTCCCTTTGTGGGCCTGTCCTCCCCTTTGCCTATGTCTCCCTCCTCCTGGGCGCCCAGACCCCAAAGGACAATTGCTGAGGCTGAAGGCAGACGTGAGTCCACTTGTGGACAGTGTGAGTGTCCCCACGGCTGTGGGAGAAGAGCCACACAGACTGACCGCATCAAGCTGGGTGGGGTGTTGAGTCAGGGGGCAGGACGTTTGCCTGCTCAGTGTGACCTTGCCCTCTCTGTGCATTGAGCTTGTGTGTTGAATGGGCTGCCTGCCCCACCTGCCAGGGTCTAGGAACAGCTAGGGGGTGGTGTAGGGGTGCAGGTGTGTGTCAGTGCATGTATGAGAGGGAGGCCCAGGGGTAGGCGGCAGGGTTGAGTGTGTGAACACCCCAGGCCAGGCACCCTCCTTCTGGGCCAGAGAGTCAAGAACAGCTCTGGCTACCAGGGGTGAGCATGTGGGCATCTGAAGGGAGGGGCCAAGTCATCAGTTTCCCTCTGCAAACCTCAGTGCTGTCCTCAGTGAAATAGGCCTGAAACTGGTCTCTGGTTAAGTTGCTGTCCAGTCCATGGGCTCATCGGGACGGTACAGGGTGGAGGGGAAGTGACCCCGGGTGATTCCTGGGCAAGAACATAGGATTCTTTCTATAGGGGTTATGAGACTCTGGGGTCGTTCTTCCCTGACTCCTCGAAGACACTTAGGCTCCCTGTGGGTTGGAACTGACTTCATAACAATGGGTTTGGTTTGGGTAATCTTTATGCAGCTAGGTCTTTCTCAGGAAGCTGCTGCTGGGTGTTTGCGCCTGGTGGGAACAAAGCGGCCCCATCCCCTCACCCACTCAGGAAAAAGGACCACATGCTGCACTTTACAGCCTCTAACCTCTGCATTCCCAGGCCCTTCTCACTCCAAACTAGTGTGCTGTGAACTCCTTTCCCAGCCTGCCAGAGAGACCACCTGGCTTCAAAAGCCCTTCTGCCAGATAGATGACCCACTGCATTTCAAAGCCCCCTCCCACAGCACATCGGAGGAGGAGGAAGTTGTCACACAGGGCCATCTCCCCCAGACTCAGATCCTGCAGCTGCCGCAACAAACCTCCCTTCTCTGTCAGTGCAGCCTCCATCAGCTTCCTTCACTTCATTTGCATACTTCCCTACCCCAGGGCCTACTAATACCCCACTGCCTCAACGGGTGTGTCTCCCCCCACTTAAGTCTTGGACCTCAGAACCTGTCCAGGAGCTCTCTGCTGTCCCTTCCCGTCCTCAAAGGCCTTGTGTACCTCAGTAGAGTATGCCTTTACTTTTCACCCCTAACTAAGCTCGATCTCCTTCCTGCGGCGCCGTCTCAACCTCTCACTGGGTTCGGTAACCAAGGAATGTTTGGGGAATGGACACTGGCCAGGCTTCTGACGGGGCCTGGTCTAGTGGTCATTACCCCCAGCCTCGGACCCCCCGTGCTGAGGCAGGCGAGGGACCTAGCCTCCCCCTGACTGCTCCTTGCGGAGGCCCCTCTCTTTGAGCCTTCTATTGCTCTCAGTCACATGAGAATCTTCATGTCGTGAAAACAAAACGAAGTCCGACGCACAGGAGGCCTGCAGTACCTGTGGTGGTTGTCAGGCGCTGTCAAGGTGGCTCCGACTCACAGGGAGACTGGGTGCGAGAGGAGGCGGCAGTGTCTGGCCCTGTGCCAGCCTCGAAAGGCTCTGTTCCAGCCCCGCGTCGTCGCTCCTGTGTCAATTCATCCTGTGGAGGGCTGGGCCAGTCTGGGTGGACTAGAGAAACAAATTCACAGACATTCATATGCGTCTAAGAAAGAGCTCTATCTACAAGAAGGATTGAATATTGATAAAACAGCCCAGTCCATAAGTCTGATATTAGTCCATTTATCTGATACCAATCTATAAATTCCTCTTCAGACTCACGAAACACATGCAATAATGCGGAATGCAGGAAGATCCCAGGCCAGTGGGTGGGAAGTCTTGTGGATCCAGTGGCGGTGGGAGCATCTCAGCGCTGGCAGGGCTGTCCACACGGCTCCTCCGGCTCCAGAGCTCTGGCTCCATCTCAGCGCAGCTCCATGAGGCTCCTCGTCACTCATGTCTCAGGAATGTCTTGCAGGGAGTGAACCTGCGTCCGGTCTCCAGCAAGCGCTTTATCTCCTGAGCGCCTCCAAATGAGGTCATCAAGCTGCGAGCTGACCGACAGGCTAAGCTCCACCCCACCCCTCTACGTTTCAAATTGACAGCAGATTATAAAACAACCACAACGGTCTTCCTCTTTTTGCTGACCTTCTACCCGGTGTCACCCTTTCTCCAGAGACTGCTTGCTCCTGATAACATGCCCAAAGTATGGAAGGCAAAGTCTTGTCACCTCTGCTTCTAACACGCATCCTGGCTGTTTTTCTACCACGATCATGTTTGTTCTTTTGACGGGCGGCAGTACATGGACCCTCCTTTGACAACACCGTCTTCAAAAGGCGTCCATTGCTCTTCAGTCGTCCCGATTCCCTGTCCAGTGCACACCTGCAGGGAGGGCGGTGGCTTTGCTCTCTGACCCTTGACAGAGGTCTTGCGCAACGCATTTGCCCCACGCACTGTGTTTCAATCTCTTTTCTTTTTTTGTAAGACGGAATGCTTCGTGCATGTCATCCTTGCACAGCGGCCACCCTAATCATCTCTATCGTTCCGATGTTGGTATGGGTGCCGCCGAGGGGAGCAGTTTTAATTTCTTGTCTTCTGCTCCCATGGGAGCTGATTGGGGGGGGGGGGGTGTCTTCACAAAGGCAAGCTGCACTCCCTGTCGGACAAGGGTGCCCACACGCCCGTCCAGTGGTGAGGACGCTTGTTTTCTTGACTCGGAGCTGCAATGCCTCGTAGGGCTGCAGTCCCTGCATCCGCATCCGCAAGTGCTTCCAGCGCCCTTCCAGCCTGCAAGGCTGTGCCGCCTGCCTGCACAGCAATCACAGATGAATACGTTTCCCTCCCCTCCTGATGTCGCCTTCCTCTTCCTATCCACACCCTTCCTGGCTTTAAAACACCCAGCGTGTTCCTTTCCAGGGACTGCCTGGACATGACCTTGGGGGAGTGTCCTGGAATTATCCTTCGGAATGTTACCGTAGGCGAGGCCTTTGGTGAAAGACCAGCCAACATCTTTCTGCCACCCTCCGCCTTCATAGATGTCCCTATTTATGGGGACGGGGTCTCTGTGGGCGGCAGGGCCTTCGCCTGATGCGACACAGCGTGGGTTGGTTGGGGACAGCAGCCTCTTAGAGATGCTCCACGAAGTCACGGGGCGGGGTGACGGGGTGTCAAGCCAGAGGGGACCTAGGAGACAAAAGGCGAGGTCACGTGCCCCGGGGAGCCGTCTGGGACACAGCCACCAGCAGCTGGGGTTTGACGGCTGCGCCACGCCCCCTCCCCTCCCAGCCCTCAAGTTTCTCCCAACTTTTCCGCCGCCCGCTCGGCGCCCCGCCCATCTCCGGTGACGCCACAGTGGTGCAGAGCGGTGGCCAATGAGTGTCGGCGGGGGCCGGCGGTGCAGGCCAATGGCGGCGGCGGATGGGCCCGCGGTCCCGCTGGTTCGGCCGCACTGCGCTGGCCGCCGCCGCCGGCCCGCCGCCCCGCGACCGGGCCGCGCGGTCAGAGCGCGGTTGCGGCGGGCGCGGGCGGCGGCGCCTGGGTGCGTGCCCGGCCCGCGGACCCTCGGCGCCGCCCGCGGGGACAGCGCGCACGGACTGGCCGCGGGATCGGGACAGGCCCGCGGTCCCAGGGTGAGTGCCCCAGCCCGCTGGCGCGTAGCCGGCCTCTCCCTGGCGCTGGGCCCCCGGCCGCACCCGCACTCGCCCCGCCACCCGAGACCAGGTGGTGCCAGGGACGGCAGCAGGCGGCAGGGCACTTGCCGCCACCCGGGGTGGCCCCGGCCCTCCTGGTGGGTACAGGGCGGCCAACGCCACTTGCTGCCCAGTGAGGCGGGGCCGAACTTTACGTAACTGCCCAGCGCCCCACGCGTGCCCACCGTCTCACCTGAGCGCGCAGGCCCAGGGCTGGGGTGCGGTGCCAGGCACGAAGTGGCCCCGAGGGGCGCTGTGGCCACAGCCCCCCTGAAACTCACTCTGCGCCAGTGGCCCAGTGTGTGACCGGCCTGCTAACTGCCCCTGGTCCTTGTGACCCAGCGCTTACCCTTGAGAAAGGCAGTGAGTGGCAGCTTAGGCCGCGGCCGGAGCTCGGGCCCTGTGCCCCTGCGAGTCCGAAAGGAGAGGCGGCGAGTCTAGGCGCTGGGTCCCGCTCTGCTGATTGGCTGAATGACCTTGGACCCTGCTGCTCCACTGGAGGGCCGGATCCATTTTACCTAGTAGCTTTGACCTCATGCGCCCCTCAGCAACGGCGAAGTGCCGGTCACCAGTGAGAGTGCCCGTGGGTGAAGGGCGGGCATCTCTGGCCCACGTATCCCGGCTGAGGCTAACAGCCTTCCCCCGTTCCTCTTCTGGCAGATGAGGAAGCTGTGGCCGAGTGAGGGACAGTGACACTCTTCGAAACCAGGTAGTCGCGTCTAGAGCCTGGTCTCCGGAGCGGGCTGGAGGTGGCTGGGCCAGTGGAGGAGAGAGGGTTACTGAGCGGCAGGCACCAGCCCTGTGTGGTTAGGGCTTGGGGCAGATTAGAGAGGGGCAGGGGACAGGACTGAAGGGCATGGGGTGGTGGTGGTGGTTCTATGTAGTCTCAAGGCGGGTGGGTGGGTCTGTGAGGCCTGGGTCCTGGAGGGCCTCTTGGACCTGAACAGGGGAATATCAGGGTGGGAGATCAGGTATAGTTAGATCAAGGAGCGGGAGGCAGTTCAGCCCTTAAGACAGAAGGGAGCCGTGGGTGGCAGCGGGTGGAGGGTGGTCGCCAGGGAAGACAGACGCAGGGAGGGGTCTGAGAGGTGACTGGGAGCCCTTCGGTGGGGCTCCATTTTCTCCACCCCTCACCTAGCCCTTCCATCTGCAGGTGGTGTCCCGGAAGTCCATGTCGTGAGGCCCGGAGGCGAGTGGTCATCATGCCTTGGGATGCGCGGCGGCCCGGGGGCGGTGGTGCGGAAGGCGGTCCGGAGGGCGCAGGGGCCGCGCGCTCCAGGGCGCAGAAGCAGTGCCGCAAGTCGTCGTTCGCCTTCTACCAGTCGGTGCGCGACCAGCACCCCGTGTGGCTGCTCGAGGACATGCGCGCCAGCGAGGCCTTCCACTGGGACGAGCGCGGCCGCGCGGCCGCCTACTCGCCGTCCGAGGCGCTGCTCTACGCGCTGGTGCACGACCACCAGGCCTACGCGCACTACCTGCTGGCCACCTTCCCGCGCCGCGCGCTGGCGCCGCCGGCCGCCGGCTTCCGCTGCTGCGCCGCGCCCGGGCCGCACGTGGCGCTGGCCGTGCGCTACAACCGCGTGGGCGTGCTGCGCCGCATCCTGCGCACCGTGCGCGACTTCCCGGCCGAGGAGCGGGCGCGCCTGCTGGACCGGCGGGGCTGCAGCCGCGTGGAGGGCGGCGGCACGGCGCTGCACGCCGCCTGCGAGCTGGCCAGGCCCGAGTGCCTCTTCCTGCTGCTGGGCCACGGCGCGTCGCCCGGCCTGCGCGACGCCGGCGGCCTCACGCCCCTGGAGCTGCTGCTGCGCCAGCTGGGCCGCGACGCCGACCCGCAAGCGGACGCCGGGCCCGGGGAGCCTCGCCAACGCCGCCTGCTGCTGCTTGACCTGCTGGCGCTCTACACGCCCGCGGGCACCCTGGGCCCGGCCCGCCACGAGCTGCAAGGGGACCCGGTGCGCTGGCAGCGGCTGCTGGGCGAGGACAAGTTCCGGTGGCTGGCCGGCCTGGCGCCGCCCTCTCTCTTCGCGCGGGCCATGCAGGTGCTCGTCACCGCCATCTCACCCGGCCGCTTCCCCGAGGCCCTGGACGAGCTGCCGCTGCCGCCCTTCCTGCAGCCGCTGGACCTCACCGGGAAGGGCTAGGCCGTAGGCTGCACTGGACGCAGGACCTCACCGGGCAGAGCCAGGCCCACAGTCTCCCAGGACGAAGAACCTCGCGGACCGGCCAGGACGCAGGATCTCTCGGGTCACCCGGGACTTCGGGTGTAGGGGGAGAGGGGGTCCTCTGAGTATTGTACCTGGCACTTTACAAACACTGGTCTCTATGCAGCCAATCTGGCCTCCTGTGTTCAGCGCCAGAGGGAGGGGGCTGGGGAGTGTCGGGGACTCCAGGAGGCAGGTTCTCTTGGGGTGGGGGTGGGGGGGCACAGTTAGCCTGTGATGGGGAAGCCTGGCCTGCTTGGTCAAATTAAGGGCCCCAGGGGAAAGGGCAGTGCTGGGCTGGCTTCTGAGTTGGATGTGTGAAATCCTGCCAGCCCCAGGGACCCCAGGGAGAAGGACTCAGGTGGCCTAGCAGGGCGGTCATGCCAAAGGGGCCTATGGCTTGATCTCAGTTCCCCCTGGGCAGACTTCAGGGCTTCCCAGGAACCCCTGCTCAGCAGGCTCAGGCCAGACCTTAAGGCTCTGAGACCTCTGACCCCCTTTGTTCCTGCCTCCTAGCCTGGCCAGCATGCCACTGGCTGCCTGCCCCTCCTTGGATGTCCCTGTTGTCCCTCCTGTTCCTTTAATTAGTAGACACCTGCTACTCTGACCCTAGCCGTTTTTGCTGTTGCTATCTTCCCTTCCCCCTCTTGCCTGCCCCCTGGGTGGGGCTCCCGTGTCCCCCCTGGTTGTTAGCTAATGGCTAGAGTGGTTACACCATGCCTGGCCCCATTCTGAGGAGCGGTGGTTTCTGAAGGAAGTTTCTAGAAGTGGAGAAGAGCCTATAGCCATGTAGACTATTGGGGTCATCATTCCCGAGCCCCTTTTGGGTTCTCAGGTTTGCAAGTGCCTCCCCCAGTGTGCACTCCCAGGACCCTGGGAGTCCACCCCCCAGTTGAGGGGCCTTGGGGACCCAGGGGCTCCTGCCAGTTGCCTGAGAATCTGGAGGCCTGTGATATTCAACCCCAACCCGCCTGGGCGGGAGAGCCACTGTCCTGCCAGGTGTTGAGTGACCAGCTGGCTTGGGGCACTTCCTGACAGCTGCCCCTGGTATACCCGAGGAGCAGATGTGGTGATTTGAGGGGTCTTGGGCCAGAGGGGAGAGTGGGAGGCGGGGGCTGGGTACACCTGGTTCTGGCCTGGCCGTGCACTGCCCTCTCAAGGTGACTTGGATAAGTACCTGCCCCATCTGCCTTGAAGGGATTCTTTTTTTTACTTCCCTCTACTATCCCCCAAAGGGACATGGGGTCTCTCTCTGGAAAGGGAGGCGGGGTGAGGACCGGTGGGATCTGAGTGTCCATGGAGCTACCTTGAGTCCTGTGGGCACGAGGGAGGACAGAGGAGAGACCAGTTTCTGGGAGTCTTGTGGGCTTGGGCTGGTACTCAGCGGTCTCCTTGAACCTTGGTCCCTGGAGAGCAACTGTCCTCCCCAAGTCCTCTGGTCAGGGCCTGGGGTGGAGGGTGACAGGGTAGGGAGGGGGACCCTGCCTCAGGAACTCCCTGCTGACTCAGGCCCAGGCAGGGTGGTTTCTTTCGTCATGTTCCCCCAGGGAGGGGCAGGCCCCCAGGGTATCTGAGGCCTGAGTCACCAGCTGGAGGGAGGGGCCTGGTATCAGGCTTATCAGCCAGAGTAGGGCTTCCAGGCCCTTCCCCTGCCCCGTGCTGTGTTCAGGGCCCCGTAGGCCCAGGCAAGCATCTCGTCGA
Source organism: Nesogale talazaci (assembly GCA_004026705.1). Classification (NCBI taxonomy): domain Eukaryota; kingdom Metazoa; phylum Chordata; class Mammalia; order Afrosoricida; family Tenrecidae; genus Nesogale; species Nesogale talazaci. The sequence continues at coordinate 40,037 of PVJH01014858.1, read as the reverse complement.
CTGCTCGCTGCACCCCACAGAGCTGGTTGGTTCGTCCCATCCTCCCTCCATTCCTGGCTGCCCGGGCACACGCGGGGGCTTGCGGTCCTGCAGCCAACCTCACGCCCCCACCCCGATTCTCCCAAGCCTCGGTGCTCTTCACGTGCTGTCCCCGCAGCCCTTCTCCCGGCAGGTTGGCTGGGGCTGGGGCAGCTCCTGGTCCTGAGCCGGTCGGTCCGTGCAGGGCTCCCTTTCCCTGCTGCTTCCCAGGAGTAAAAGCGGAGACCCCACGGGCTGGGTGATGGGCTGGTGGAGTCGTGATGCACCAAGGTCAGCAAGCTCCGCAGTGCCCAAGCCCAGCGGCTCGCTGCTGACGAAGACGAGGCTCTACTCCCTAAGCAGTCGGTCAGGTAAACCACAGCGGCCGCTCTACCTGCTCCACAGGCTCGCTGAGTCCCGTCGCTGCCGAGGGGGGTGAACTGTGAGGCTCCACGTTCCATCATCACGTCGCTGAGTCCGTTTCCAGTGATTTTGAGTGTCACCTCCATGCTCAGGGTGGACGGATGTCCCTATTTTAAATAATTTTTCCTGTGTCCCGTGGTGTTTCAAAAATGTCCCGATTTTTTGGTTTGTTTGTTTGTTTGTTTTAGGCATCACTGCCCTCTGGTGGTGGGAGTAGGAGGCCCAGCCTTTGCTCCTGGGAGCCGGAATTGAACCTCCGTCCCAGTGGGCCACAGTCCCACGCACAACCACTACGCCACCAGGGCTCAGTCCGAAAATGTCCTGATTTTTTTTTGAAAGAATGCACAAGCTAGTGGATGGCGGGAGAACAGGAAGGGAATATACCCCCTCTACATCCCTCCCGTCAATGGTGTCCTGCCTTACCAATGTTAAAATTTGGTCACTTCAGGGCACACAGACCCCTCCTTTAATAGCTGTCCACCCAGAAGCTGTTAGGGGGAGGGGTGTGCCTGGCACCAGGCAGAGGTGAAGTTACCCCCCTGCAAGCAGCTGACCCCGTCTTTCTCCTCCTCGACTCAGAGACACATGGCAGGCTGTTCCTCTTCTAAACACGGAGGTCCCAAACTCTTAAAACCAAACTCCCAGCCGTGGAGGGGCTACTGATTCCTGGTGACCCCGTAGAAGGCCCCCTGGGGGAGTGGGAGCAGCAGCTTCTGAACTGCTGACTTGATGGCTGGCAGCCCCATGCGTAGCCGTTGTTCCACCCACTGTCCCTTCCCGGTGTCATGTTGGGAACTGGTTTTCTGTGAGGTGTTCTGTCCTGTTTCTTCAACCCTCAGCCTGCCCCACCCAAAGCCACACCCACTTCTGCGGGGCAGTTCCCACCCCTGAGACCCAGTGGGTCTGTGGAAGGATCCCACAGGGTTTTGGCCGTAAATCTCTATGGATGAGGGCTGCCACTTCTCTCCCCCACGGAGTGGCTGGTGGAGCCACACCCTGGATGGGCGCATTAGTGGCTGACCATGGCGCCACGAGGAGCTGACTCCTTCTCAAAATGAAAGTCCTGGTTTTCATCAAGGAGCGCTGGTGCAGCAGTGGCTCTAACCCTAAGGCCCACAGTTCAAGACCACTGGCTTCCCCTAAGAAGGATGGGCTTTCTGTCCCCATAGAGAAACTCACAGGGGCAGTGGGTTGAGTTCTCACTTGCTGAATGAGCTCAGCACTGGCAAGGCCACAGCTCACCCCGCCCTGCCTGGGTCCCTTCTCTGCAGTCCAGGGAGCATGGGAAGGCTGCAAAGGGCCACCAGTCTTCCACTATTTGCACTTTGGCAAATTAGCGTCCATTTTTCTCTCAAATGTACTCTTCAAAGGTTTCTTTACAAGCACGAGATCCTGTCACAGAGCACTTACCATAAATGTCCCATCCTGATTGCAGTATAAGAAGTCTTTGGCATGTGTATCAAGTTCTACTCAGCAAGTGTTGGTACCATAGTGAGAGAATGTCAGGAAGGACTTTGGTTTTCGATTTTACATATTTATTAGAATAACATTTACTTGGTTCAAATCCAAGATACTAAAAGGGACATAATCCAGACCACTACTGTGACTGGCTTTGTTAGGTCCTTGCTGCTCTCCAGCCCTCGGATTCCTAACCACTTTCGACTTACAGTAGGGGAGGAGAGTCCCCTCCCTGCATGTACCACATCACCCAGGAAAACGGTAGGGGCAGGGCGATGGCGCCTCAGACAGCCTGGAGCGGCGACCAGGGCTGCTAGGGTTTTAACTGTCGTCATCGTTTGTCGGCAGTGCAGGCCCCAGGCTGGGCGTGTCAGGATAGCTCCGCCCTGTGGCCCCCCATCCTGTCCTTTGGCCCTCGGGGACTAGCTGCTGCTCGGCCCTGGTTCTAGGTTTGGTTCATACTCAACGATGAGGCCGCACTTGCTGCGATATTTTTCTCTCTGGGTGAGAGTGGAGTTTGACTTTCCCCAGGATTCCCACATTTTGAGCAACCCCATCTCCAGGCTCCTGTCCCTCATCTGTGGGGTCCTGTCTTTGGAAAATGTCCACCTGCCACCCAGAAGCAGCAGCTCCTCCCTCTGGATTCCATTTAAAAGAGAATGCCTTCCCTACATGACAGCCCAGAGGTGCAGAAGGAGCCCTGCTGGCCTAGTGCTGTCACCCGACTGCAGGGAATCGGGCCTCCTGCCTGGCGGGCCGCCCTGGGCTGAGGGCACCTCTCGGTCTTGACAAGCTGGCCCTGACGGGTCCCTCTGGGCAGGGCCGCAGGACAATCCAGGGGGCAGTTGTGGGAATGCTCCCTGCCTCCAACCATAGAAAGTCCAAGCGGCTGTCCTTCACCCTGGCACCGCACCCCACACACCTCATGGAAATGTCGTGGGTCTGAGCCCTCGTCCTGTCCTCCACATCCTGCCCTGCGATGCCGGATACCTTCCCTCAGGCATGTCCAGCACCTCCACTGATTCTTGGCTGGAGACTTCTAAAAGGGTGCGACACCTTTCCTCCCCCTGCCATAGGCCTCTGAAGAGACGACCAGCTCTGCCCCGGGTAGAGCTTCTTCCCTAGGAGTGACCACCCTTGCTGGAGTGGGCAGACCCACCGGTCTCAGGGGGCCTGCTGAGGGCTGCCTCCGCTCAAACAGCAAACCAACAGCTCAGAAAAGTCCCTTGATTGCACTGTCTCACAGCTAACAGTTAAAACCTGAACAGTCAGTGTACAAAGGGGAATAGGATTGCACGATGGCCTGAGCTCGAGGGACACCTGCAAGTGCCCTGGCCTGCACAGCCTGCCACACTCCCTCCTGCCTTCCTGCTGGCCGCTGGCCCTGAGGAAACCCTTTGTCATGTGGTGCTCACTCTCCTGGACTCACAACAGGTGCTGAGGGGCTGGGGCTGCAGTGCACTGGACTCCCATGCCCCTGATGGGTGAGCCCCGAAGACTGACCCCAGGGACAAAGAGGGTCCCTGGTAGAAATCGCAGGTGTTGGCCATCTCCGGGGAGTCTGCTGGTCCCAGAGCCCCTGTCCACCCAGGCTGTGGAAGAGGACCCCACATCTCAGAAAAGCCATGTGTAGACTGGGCGGGGCAGGGCTCGGATGAGGTATCTCAGACAGGCTTGTGACAGAACAGACTGACAAAGGCAATCAGTAGCTCCCCTGACAGTGCTGCCACCATGGAGCGGTCCCTCTCAAGGCCCGGCTAGGCCCTTCCAGGGCTGGGGCAGGAGAGCGTAGTTCCAGCAGTGCGCTTTGACGCCACTCGGGAGCGCGGACTGCACATGGTGGCTTGGCTCTGTCTTGTGTCATGTGTGCCCATGTGGTGTGTTCTCCATCCACGTGCAGCCCAAGCCGCGCTTCAGCCCCACCCCCCACCCCCACCACCTTTTTCAGGTGGAAGCCTGGCATCATGGAATGTACCAGAACTCGTGTCTCATTCAGGTGGAGATGGGCCCTGGGACGGGCATCACATGGTGTTGAGCCCCTCACCCCACTCCCGAAAGGCCGTGGGACTGACGGGCCCTCCATAGTGACAGGGACTGGAAGGCAGGGTGTTGTCATGCACTCAGGAAGCAGCCCCTGGGGCACGGCCACTCGTTCTGGACAGAAGTGAGGCAAGGCAAGCATTCTGGACGAGATGGAGACAGAAGGCGGACGGGAAGCAGGTGGGCCAATCTGGCTGCTGGAGGGGGCTGAGGCCTGTCCCCTAGTGACCTAGCTCCCCTTCTGAGGGCTTGGGTCCAATGTCCCTTCAGATGACCTCCCACTCATCCTCAAAGTCCTCGGGGTGGGGGGTGGCGGTGGCCAGGCTGCCCTTCTGGGAGCCCCGCGAGTGGCTGAAGGTCTTGGTCAGCCGCTGGAGGAGACAGCCTGGGGGACCAATGGCCCACAGCTCGTCCGCAGCCGTCACTGTGGGAAGGAGAACCGGCACGCTCGGGTCTCCACCCCAGGGCTCCGTGGGGGCGGGGAACTTGGGCAGGTCCTGTCCCATTTCTGCTCAGTGCGTTGGGGTCCTTGGAGTCTCCCTCTGGGGGGTGGGGGTGGGTATCCAGGCTGGGGCCCGCCAGGGCTGCTTTGGTCTGAGAAGCAGCCTGAATGAGAGCACAGAGCCCTCCCTAGAGTCCCCAATAACCCCGTCCCCTGCCGAACCGGGCACTTGCCTGTGACACACGCCACGCTCCCAGGGATTTTCTTCCAGTAGTCTCCGGCTGGGTTCTTGTCGGTGACTCCGTAGCGCCGGGCGAGGTCACCATTGGGACAGCGGGCCCACACGGTCCTGGCGCTCAGTGCCAGCTGAGAGGCCTGCAGTCCTGTGGGCAGACACGGTGTGTCCTCTGACCCTGTGTGCTCAGGCAGGGGGCCCTGGAAGGGAGGGACCGAGCAGGAGCCAGGCCCAACCACGCCGGAAGGGCTCTGGGGACGCAGACTGACGTCCTGACCTGGGGTAGGAGCGGGGAGGGGGGTGGGAAGGCCCGGTCCTGGGGAGCTCGGAGCCCACTTGTCAGCACCTTGGGGTGCGGGCAGAGCAGAGGCGGCCATGCTGAGGCGGGCAGCAGGCCCGGGTGACCGCGGAACCCCGGGTACCTGGCACGTGCTCCCAGTCAGTCCCCACCGGCATCTCCTCGGTGATGCCCACGCGGACGTGCACGTTCCACTTGCTGTCGACTGCCCAGAGCATCTGGTCATTGGGGCTGCAGTGGACGCTGACCAGGACCACCCCGGTGGGCTGCGGGAGGAAGGTTGGGAGAACTGAGGGTGTGTCAGCGCTGGTGCCACGGTCAGGCTGACTTGGGACAGGGTCTCAGCAGGGGCGGGTGGATGGACGGACGGGCAGGTGCCCTGGTGAGGTGAGGACCAGGTTGGGTACAACCGAAATAGAGGACATTCCTGCAGATTACAGGGAGCTGCAGTTGGCCTGGGCAGCTTTGTCCAAGTGAGACACCCTCGACCACTGAATGCGGAGAGTCAAAGATTACAGTCTGCGTAACGTGACACCAAGACCAAGAAAACATGTGTCTCACAAATGGACACACCTCATCATGATAAGCACAGCTGTCGGGATTCTGTTCTGCCCGGGTCTCCCATCAGAGCCCTTGGAGCAGCCCTGGGAGCAGCCACCCAGAACCCACACTGATACAATCCGCCAATCTGCTGCCCCCCCATCAAGTGCTCTCAGAGCCAGGTGCGACACTGAAGGCTGGGGCGCACCCAGCCCAAGCCAGGGTCACCTCCGTGACGAAAAGGACGGGCAGGAGCCCCCAACTTGTTGCTACCTCAGCACGGAGGTGACAACTGGAGAGGGTTCACTTGGCCGCCGTGCAGGGACAGCATGCGATCCATGAAGCCTTCCAGGGTCCTGTAAGTATGTGTATACACACACACACACACACACACACACACACACACACACACACCAGTCATGCCAATGAGTTGATTCTGATTCATTCTTTCTCAACCGGAAATGACAAAGAGTAATGGTATGGCATTCAGCCTCAAAAAGAACACTTCAAAATCTACCCTGAAGTCCAATGCTGTCAACAAAAAACAGGCAACGTAAGAAAAGACTCTGACACGGGTTCTGGAAGCTGGAGGGGCGACGGCCGATAGACGTGATGGACGGCACGAGCTGGGAAGAGGTTCCCAGGACAGCGCGAGGAGACGCAGGGAAGGAACCCGCTCAGCATTCCCAGGCTCACAGAACTGAAGAGAACATCTGAGCGATTGCAAGGGGCCTTCATGCCCAATACGTACATGTCCACGTGCACACAGGGTCTGCTGCCAGGCAGGCCAGGTCTGAGCGGCACCCCCTCATCTGCACGTGTGCGAGGGCTGCCTGGCGGTTTAGAACAACAGATCGCTTCAGAATGCCAAGTGTCTTTTCCAAAATCCTGCACCTACACAGCCCCCACATCAGGGGACGCCGTGGGGTGCACACCTCTCCTTTAACCCTTGCAGCACTTCCTGATGCACAAGCACTGCTTGCAGAGGCCAGGCGCGGGAGGACTGGGCACTTGTAAGCGTTGAAGCTAACAGGCTAGGCCCCTTCATTCTCCCTCCTCGTGCTTCAAAACATGATTCTAAATGGCCTCACACAGTGACCCTTAGTGGTTTATCAGCACAGTAACTGCACTAATGCGCTAAATGAGTTCTCGTCTCTACGGGGGCTACAAATACCCTCCAGTCAAGTGTCCACATGAGTGCTTCCCTGAACAGCTTTGGGAGGGGCTTACTTCCCATGAATTATAAGTGGATTACTCAGAGTCATAAGCTGCTTATCACATGAGTAATCTCTGCCCATTTCCACAGAATCAGGAACTGTCAAGTTGATTCTGACTCACAGCCTCCGGTCCCTTTACAGCAGACCCTCGGTCACACCCTGTAGTGGCATGGAGACCCCCAAGGCACTAACCAGGCTGTAGGGGACTGACGTCCCAACCAAAGAACATTCTCTGCATGGGTCCGGTAAGAAGGAGAGGGAAGATGCCCACTGGATTCACCTGTAGTGACTGTGACCAGGAGTCCCTGGAGTGCCGTCCTGCTGTGTATGAAACGAGCCCTCAGAGAAGCAGGGGAAGGGATCTCATCACCAGCAAGAGCCAAGAGTGGAGAGCGTGCTCTGGACCTAGATTCCTGCATCCTGGTGCCCACCCTGGGTCCGGATGACAGCTACCCCAGCAGGGGAGCCACAATCGAATCAGGAACCAGGGCACGGCACAGAGCGACGGACTGCCCGACCCACGGAGCAGGTGCCTGTAAGCACTGACCGGTCATTCAGGAAGCTGGGTTTGCTGCTCAAGAGTTTGAGTAGGACACCCTCAGACAGAAGCTTAGGGCAGAGTGGTAAGAACTCTGTAATATATCCAGGTAAACAATTCAACCGTGAGCATTCCTCACTGGTATTTCGACTTGTTAACTTCCTTAATAGACAAACCCTTTACTCATGGATTTGTGAGTTCTCTGTAGTTACTGCAATGCATTCTTGAAACAAGGAGTTTAACTGAGAAGATGAAAATGTTTACCGTCACCTTTTCCTTCTTTTGAGAAAAAGCTGCCAATTCCTGTTTCTCCAAAGCCAAATAAAAAACAAAAACAAAACCCCCATAGTTTACACTAGGGTAAGGCCTTCTGCCTTTGGCACGTGGTCTCTTCCAGTTTGGGATCACACTGACCCCGGTAGTGTGGCAGGGCTGCACCGGCAGAAGTCAGTTGTACCCCTAAACGGGGCGGGAAGCCCCTGGTGAGCTGGGGTAGAGTGCCAGGGTACTCTCGCAACCATAGCATAAACAACGATTCATTCCACAGATGGCTGGATTCCCGATCGCCGGGCTGTGGCGGGTGCCCCTGACGAGGCCTGCGTGGCTGAGGAGCGAGCATCTTTTCAGCACGACGGAGGGTGGGATACTCAGAGGTCAGGGAGCACCGAAGCCATCGTCCCAGAGGGAATCTCAGGACTCTGACCTTCTCCACGCCCTCAGAGGGGGTGTTGGGGCAGACCTCTGAAGCTGGGCTTTGGGTTGTGGACCCCCACTCTGTGTCTGCCAGCTGGGGGGTGGGGCTGCTCAGAAAGGCCGGCTGCCCTGCCCTACCCCTTCCCTGAATGAGGGCAGCCGGCTCGTCTGGCACTGTCTGGAGCCTGGCTCCACCTGAGGACAAGCACTGGCGTTCACCCTGATGCCACTTAGCCCCCCTCGCCCACCTAGCCGTAGGCTTCATCACTTTTAGTCACCATGGTCATGGCTCTGAAAATACACGCAGCACAGTAAACACAAAGGACAAACCAACCAACCAACCCAGAAACCATAAGCTTCACCCTTTGCCTAGGTGTCCCCGGTGTCGTTCTCATTGGCTGGTGACTCAGAGCACTCTGCCCGAGCCCATGAGGCTGAGGAGGGGCAGGCCTGTCCCAAAGACAGAGAGTGCAACCCAAGACGGGGAGAGCACGACTGCCCTCCTGAGTGCGCATGCCCCGCCTGGGCCAGGGCTCTGACCCTGGGTGGCCCAGTCCACGCTGCAGTCACGGCGTCAGGTCCAGCGCATGTAGAGGCGTCTCTACCATGGACAGAGTATTGTCACAACAGAAGCTCTGCACTCTTAGATGCAAAAGGCAACTATAAATATTGGCTCTGAAGTCTTCCAAAATGTCAGCAGTCTGAAAACTGAGTCATTTGTTTTGAGTACTTTGTAAAAAAAGTCACTCCCAACTTACTATGAAACCCCAACCTACACCACAACTAAACCCACGGCTACCACACGGACCGCAGTGTGTGTGCCCGTCCAGGCCTGCTCCTGAGGCTGGGGTGCACCGCCACGCTCTCGGGCAGCGCCTGGCACACGGCCCCTGGGCCTCCAGGGCCTCAGAGAACAGCCAGACACCACAGCCGCTTTTATTTTTGTTTGGTTTGTTTTTTGTTTTTTGGGCATCACTGCCCTCAGGTGGTGGGAGTAGGAGGCTCAGCCTTTGCTCCGTGGAGCTGGAATCGAACCTCCATCCCAGTGGGCCGCAGTCCCGCACACAACCACCACGCCACCAGGGCTCAGCCCTCCACAGCCGCTTTTAAACTGCAGCCGGGGCTTCACCTCCCGTGCCCTGTGCTGTGACTGTCCCCCACCTGCTCCCATTTCAGCCCATGCAAGGCCTCTGCTCAAGCCTGCGGGCAACGGGGGGTGGGGGAGGGGGACTTTCTAACTCAGGGTGCAACTCTGTCTCCTGCTCCCCACATCCTCCCGCACAGCCCCTCCCTCCCGCCCGGCAGGCCCTGTGTGGTCACTGGGCTTGTGGTGTGGCCGAGTGGTGCTCCCTCTGGCTCCTCAGGTCAGGGCTTACCCAGGCACTGGCCCTCAGAGCTCTAGTTTGCAGCCCCTCTGTGCTCCCTGCGGTGAGCTGGTAGTGGGGCACGGCAGTGCCAGGGGGCTGGGTGCTCTCAGCACAGGCCCATGTGGGCCCTTGCCAACCAATCTCAGGCTGGGCTGGGTGGTGGTGTCAGTGGCTGAGGGCCCAGGCTGAGCTGTGTAGCTGTTGGGTGAAATACTGCCTCTGCCAAGAGGGAAGGACCCCCTCGTCTTCACTTCAGGGAGCAGGCAATAGCAGGGAGGCCTCCTGACCTCCATCTCACCTTGGGGTAAGAAGGGAGTGGGGAGACCCCAGGCTTCCCTCTCCGGGCAGGAAGGGGTGGCGGTGTATGCATGGGAGCTGGCAGGGAGCCAGCGGTACAGGCCCAGAGCTCCCTCCCCCTTCCGCAGCTCGGGGGCAAGGACCTTGTGTGAGGAAGGGCCGTCTAGGGGTGGGGGACTGAATGTTCCTCTTGACCATCTTCTTGCCACCAGCAGACTCTAGGTGATGCGCCCCTCCCCCAATTTCTCAAAGTCCTAGACATGATTCGACTGTGGAGCCACAACTTGGTCAGGGGCTTGAGGGCCTGGCTGCTGGTCAGAGGCCCTCACAGACGCAGGGGAGGGGTGCCAGTCCAGGCCCCCATCCAGGTGGTCGCTGTCCAAGCCCACCCAGCAGGCCCTAGCCTTGGCTTGATGGAAAAGTGGGTAGGTGGGTTCAGAGTGCTCAGACCACTGCCCATGCTGTGGCCCACATGGCCCCACTGTCCAGTGTCTCTGTAGGACAGAGCACTCAGAGCCATCAGAGGCAAAGCCGGTTGAGACTGGCACCTCACAGGGACGTGAATGGGCAGCAGTGACCACGACCACCACACAGCCGGCTCTACAAAAGGACACCAGGCCCGATCCATCTTGAGTGGAACTGTCCAAACAAAGAAGACTGGAACTGCTAAACCCCTCAGAGAGAGGGCCCACAGGGACGGGGCTTACAGAAATAAGAAGGGTCATCGTGGAATGCGGGGAACAACGGCACTCTGGGCAATGAGATGGCCCGAGATCAGAGCAGTCCCAGGAAGACCAACTCTAGGAACAGGTTGAGCAAATTCATAATAAATAACCAGAATGCGTCAGTCACTAAAACAGCCACAGACTTCCCACAAAGAAAACCTTCCAAACCAGATGAGTTCTTCCGGAACTCCGGCCAGGATGACACCACCTCCACCTCAACAACTCCAGACACCTGGGCGGAGGGGACGCCCTGTTCATCCTGCTCAGCCCGTTACCCTGGCAGCAAGACCAGACAAAGACTTCACGGGGTGGGGAGGAATCACTGCCAATCAGCGTCACTCAGAATAACCACAAAAATCCTTACCTCACCAAGACCCTGCTGAGGGACGACTATCAGGGTGTGTGTGGGGTTGGGGGGACGACTGACTAAGCATGCCAGGCTGACTTCATATCAGATGGCCAGACGAACAGGTGACAGAGCCAATGCCACAGGGCCATCTTGACAGCAGCAGAAGCGGCATCTGATAAACATCAAAGGCCTGTCGTCCCGCAAGCTTCCTCCGGCCGACAAATGGCGGCGATGACCACCCACAGTGTGTCCGGGAATGGCACAGATGCCCACTCCTGTTACTTTGCTCAGCATTACTCTGGAGGGGCAGGGTCGGATCAGCATGCGAGAGGCTGCTGTCAAGACACCCAGATTGGAAAGGAGGATGTAAACAGATCTCTCCTTGTACGTAACAAGATCTATGTAGCAAAGCTTATGAAATCTGACCCCCAATCAATCCCGCCCAGACTCCTCACTCGGTTCAGCGCCGCCCCCTCCCCCCCCACGGGGATCTCTGTACAATGGCAATGAGCAATCTGAAAATGACTCGCTCAAGGAGCTGGCCTGGGGATAGGCACAAAGAAGGCGAGTTCTCTGAAGTGAACACATTAAAACCCACCCGCACTGCAGCTAGCTTGCTTCTCTAGGTCCCGGCCCAGCAATGCCATGCTGGCCGCCCCCATCGGGCACTGCTGGGCACCATTGGTTCTAAACCAGAAGGTGCCCTCACTCCCCATCACTCTGGATGACCCTGCCAGGGAGGAAGGCCCGACCCAGTGAGGGCATGGTGACCCTCCCCTAATCAGGACCTCCACCCCTAGTGGCCAGAGGGCTGGCTTCAGTTCTGGGGTGTCCTGCTCCCATCCCACAACCAGCCCTGCAGCCTGCTCCTCTCTACCCATCGTTCGAATCCCTGTTGGCTGTTACACATCCCAAATGGCCAGGCTACGCACGCACTGACCCCCTCTTGCAGGGCTCCCTGCTCAGACTTGGCACAGGCCTGTGGCACATTGCACAGGGCTGGGGCCAAGCGCTCGGTGAGTCCGCCCCCTCAGGACTCCCGCTCACAGAATCACGCTGAGCACGGCAGTCGTGCCCAGCTGTTCCTAGGAGCCAGATCCCACTGATGGCGAGGCGGGGGCTGGGAGTCAGGGCGGGCAGGAAGCAGAGTGTGTTCCACAAACCGGGAAGGGCACACCCAAGTGCTGACAGCCCTCATCCCCTCTGATTATAGGGGTTTTATAATACCTTCATGTTCCTTTATACAGTGGAAACAGGGAGGGGGGGGAGCAGTTACCAGGTGCAGCAACTGCTCAAAGGCAGAGAGGAAGGGAAGCGTTGCTGATGTCGCATTTGCAAAGTTGCAGGCATGACACTCCATACAGTGAGTGGTCTACAGATGATTTATGAGTGAGCAGTATTTTATAGAAAGGAGGGCTTGAGCTTCGGGGAATCTCGCTTGGAAGAAAGACCCTGGGGCCAATTCCCTGCAGACACTGTGGGGGCGGGGCTGTGCTTTCAGACAGTGCTTGATTTTCTCTTTAAAGGTAAAGCCCAAGGGCAGGAGGGTCTTTGTTCCCAAGTTGGTGCAGGTGACCTTTGAAGAGCTGCCTGGCTCCCCCGGTCCCCGCCTGCTTGCTGAACCTGTGCTGATGGGGCAGGCCTCCCCCGGCCCCACGCCACCCCGAGTGACAGTCTAACAGGCCGGGCTCCTGGCTCCCAATTGCAGCATCTGACAACCGGCGCCTTCCTGCGGGCAAGTCCCTCTGAGCGAACTTCCTACCTGGACGGGTGGCTCAATGGCTATCCAGGCAGGCAGCATCAGGCTGGGGTTGAGAGGCTGGGTTCCGACACGAAAGTAAACGCCCCCCCTGGAGTCGCAGGCCCAGATGTGCTGATTCCCACAGGCCAAGCTGGTCAGCTTCACAGCTCCTGCAGACAGAGGAGAAGCACGCACCATAACAGGCGTGAAAGAACTAGCCTTCACCCGCCACCCGGTTCTGCCCTTCAGAGGGGGTAGCCGGTGAGAGAACGCCTGTGTGGGGCCGTGAATCACCGCCACATGGTTCTTCTTGCCGTGGTCTTGTGACGCCTACCAGGCGGCTGGGTGAGCCCTACGCAAAGAAGGAAGGAGCCCGTGGCCCACCAAGGTGACTGGACGGACAGCATTGCTAATCATGCAAGTATGGCACCTAAAATACTGTGGGGTGGGAACGTGCAGATAAAGTGAATGGATTCCAATGAAGAGACTGGTCAGTCTGCCGTCCTGCAAGGCTTAAAACCAGCCATCGCAGAGCAGAGGACTTTACTGTCACCAAAAAGAAAAGTCAGGAGCAGGGCGTGTCCTTTGAGATGGGGGCTCCTAGGCTGAGAACCTCCTGGATTTGGGAGCCAGAGAGAGAGCGAGCTGCAACACCAGAGACAGCGGGGGATGGCAAGAAGCAGTAACGGGTGCACATAAGACTGGCAACAGTAGAAGCAAGAGGGCAAGACCAGGGGCACAGTGGGTCTCCTGGTGCCCAAAGCCGGGTAGCCACAGTGGGTTCTACGAGCTCCTGGAGTGAGACTGCCGAGAGCCTTTGGGCAGGGCCTTACTAGTGGAGTGAGGGGAGCTCTGGGGGCTTCCTGGCAGAGCTAGGGAGCTGTGCGCCCTCTGTCAGAGCCCAGCAGAGGGCCCAGGAGCGGAGAGCCCTGCCTGCAAACACAGCCGAGAATCTGTCCTGACCGGAGAACTGCACCCTCCATTGTTCCCGATCCTGACTTATAACTTCGTACTTCCTCACTCAACCCCAGTCTGTGTGCTCTGGGAGCTCTGTGTGGTTGTTGTAATGTGTGTGGTTGTTGTAATGGCGTATCACACCCAGCAGGGAAGCAGTGTGCTGTGGGAGGGGGCGGCCGGTACCAGAAATGGCACAAAGGCTGAGTGGTGACATCCTGGCTGACTTCTGCCTCACAGGAATTATCTCCTCACAAAGTCGGAGGCCTCTGGGCACCAGCACACCATCTCCACAGGAGGGCAGCCTTGGTGGGCTCAGGCAGACACGGGGTGCTTGAAACTTCTGGCCCTGGGTCAAGGACCCCGATGTGAGTCCCACCTCTAGCTACATCAGACACCTGACTAGTGGCAGCAAATTCGGTACTGGGGGAGCAGGACAGCTTTGATCCTCATTACAATTAAGATGAACTAGCAAAGCCCCACTAGACGGAAGTCTGGTCAGTATAGTGGCTATGCATTGGGCTGCAATCCGTAAGGTCCATTGTTCAAAACCAGCAGCCGCTCCTCATGAGAAAGCTCCTTACGGGGTGTTCTAGTGCCGTAAACAGTCACAGAAACTCACAGAGGCGGCTCGACCTTGTGTGCCGGGGTGCTGGGAGCCGAAGGCAGTGAATCAGAGGCCCCCAAAAGGCCTTCACCGCCGGCAACACTGGTTGTCAAGGGAAAGGAACGGGGCAGAGGCTTTTGTAAGCTTTGGTAGCAGTTTACTCAGCAACAATGGTGACAACCAAAGGTCATGGCGGCTGGGCAGGCCGCCTCGGCTGTCCTCATTTCTCATCAACGTGGCTCGCTGCCTGGCTCTGCTTCACACACGGCCCCCCCGGGCAGGGCCCACAGTCGGTGTTGGATTGTCCACGGATCCAGGTGGGCAATCTGACATTCTTTCACCACATCAAAGACTCTGTCTCTGGGTCTGGGTCTCGGAGCTCGCCGCACTGCGCCCCACCATCGATGCCAGCTCACAGGGACCCTCTGGGGCGGGGAAGGACTGTGGCTGGGGCGTCTCTGAAGGGGAGCGGAAAGCCTCGACTTTTCCCCTGGCAGCAGCTGGTGGGTTTTAATTGGCCAGTGAGCAGTGAGCAGCCCTGCCCCTTCTGCACCCGCATCTGTTGGCAGGTGGGCAGGGGTCTGGAGGTCTGGAGAAACTCCCTGGCCTTTTGCTTCTGTTTCCCTCAAGAAGTTCCTGAAGAGGGGGTGGGGTGTGTGTGTGTGTGTGTGTGTGTGTGTGTGTGTGTGTGTCCGGGAACTTATTCCCCGCCTGTGGCTCACCTTTTCACGCCAGCAGTGCCCGCTGTGAACTGGAGAGTTTCACTTTGACAGCCACCCAGAATTCTGAGCGGGGCATGGCCTGAGATCAGTGTGCGAAGCGGGTCTGAGCGCCTGAGAGGCAGTCGGCCTGGCTCCTGGCCACGGCTCCCAGCTGCCACAGGCATCAGGTGACACTGGGCCCCGGAACTGTGCTGGGTGGACATCTCGTCCTGTGCCTTCAGCTTTGACGTCAACCTAAAACCCTTCATTCAGCACCACCCCCCACCCCCCACCCCGCCGAGTGCTCGGCCTTCCTGTGCTCTGACAGGCACCTGATCCCTGACACCCTGACCCTCCAGGCTTCACATGGACCCCTGCACCCCTAACCAAGCAAATGAAAACATCTGCACCAGCCCAAAGAAATGACCTTCCACGATGGATTCCAGAAACGGTGGAGAGATAAAAGTGAATCAGATGCACACCCTCCTGTTGGCCCCCTCATCTGCCCAAGAGGGTGGGCCAACACGGACGGCTGACAGCCGCCGGGTCGCAAAAGCCATCGGCGGTCTTCCCACATCCAGTTCAGAAGAACGTGGCGCTCGAGGTATCAGGTGAGAGTCCGCACAAGCTGCCTGGACACAGCTGTCCATGGGTCGCCTGAGCTGGTCTCCTTTGAGCCACCTGATGCCCAGAGTACCAAAGGCAGAGAAGATGGCCAAGGGTGGTGGCCATCGCCTCTCGTACTCCTGGAGACCGTGGGCCTGGCCCTGTGGCTGGAGTGGCAGTGTCCATGGGAACCTCACAGTGGCAAGACGCACTGCGGCCGCATATCGCCGCTGCCGCCGACTCCCGTGAGCAGGACGCAACTGTTCTCATTTTGAGGGGGGGCTCCCCGAGACCCGGGAGCGTTGACCACGTGGCCCCCTGCCTTTCCCTGGTCTTTTGTCCCTCCCATTAGAAAAAAACAAAAACAAAAGAAAGGGTCGCTCACAACTCTGTTCCCCAGGCAGGCGCTTGTTTCCCTGAGGGTATCTTTAAACACTATCTTCCAACCCAAACAGTTGGGTTGTAACTCCCTGGTGCTCCTGTCCCACGACACTGCTCCAGGTGGCTCCCAGCCTGACACAGTCCCATTTATGAGCTACCGGGGTAAAGCGACATCGACTGCTTCTTCGTTAAATGCCGTGACCCAGCGAAGTAAATGACCTTAGTTTACCAAATGTCCCAGGGCCTGACATCAGGCACATGCACGTGAACGGGGAAAGGAGACACTGGCAAGCCTCTTTTATCTCTGTGAAGCCCTGCAGAGTCCTGCAAAGAGCCAGGCTTGCCATAATCACGGCGACTGAGTTTGGCCTCCAGTCTGGGGTTCAGGGTGGCCACTTCTGGAGCCCCCTTGGTCTCCTTTGTAAGCAGCCATGGCCTGGGGCGGGGAGGGAGGGTGGGGCAGGGCTTACCATGCTCATAACCTGACATTGCCCACGTCACCACTGACCCTGAGTTCCAGCCTGTGGTTCGAGAAGCCGTGCAGAGCACGTGCAGGGTACAGAGGATGGCTTCCTTCTTTGTCTGATGTGAGCAGACGTCTCACAGGCAACAGGTGCAGCCTGTACCACGTGCAGACACCCACGGAAAATGACAAACTCGGACACAGCCCCACCCACAGGTAGGGGCCCCTCACCAAAATGACCCCCCTCAGATGCGGTTATAGAACAGTTGGGGGTGGGGAGGACCCAGCAGAACGGCATTACTGGAGAGCGAGGCGGCGAAGGGACAAGGGGGACCCACCCCAAAGGCGGCAGCAACCGTGAAACCCAGCAGGTCCAGCCTTGGTAGGCCTGGCGAGGGAGGGCCCAGTGCAAGGACGCCATACCTAACTGGGACAGGTCCAGGCGAGTCCAGTGCATCCCTCTGGGGCAGCTCCGGGACAGCGTCCTGATGAACACCTGCCCTTGGCTGTCCAGTGCCCATAGCGCATCCTGGCAGGCGGCGTAGGCCTTCATCTGAGCTTCGGGTGGGAGCTGCACGGTGCAGGGCCGAGCCTGGGCGTTCTGGGTGCTGGCTCCACACAGGTCCTCGCTGCTCTGGCACAGCCACAGGGAGCTTCCTGCAGGGGAAAGGGGTGGGGCTGGGCGTGGCGGTGATGCTGCCTACAACATGCAGGGCCCCCATTATGGCCAGCAGCAAACCCAAGGTTGTTACTCTAGTGGGCAGGTGGCGGGGCGCTCGGGGTCTGCAAAGAAGGCTGCGCTGCCCCAGGCGTCCTGAGGCGGGGAATCTACAGCACGTTTGATTGCTCGCCCAAAGGTGAAGGTCGGAGGCCACCGGCAGCCTCGCAGAAGAGAGGCACGGGCAGCGGCTGGGCCCCTGGCTCAGAGGGACTCCCATCTCTTGGGGGCTGCTTGCCACGACACCATACGCAGCCACACCCACCACCCACTTTCCCGTATTTCTCAACCCACCTTCCTTCGAGGGAGCTGCAGAGGCCAGCACAAAGGCCCATTTGGTGGCAGAAGCAGTCCCTCGGGGAACGACGTTGTTCCAGTAAGTGCCTAGCGAGAAGAAACAGGGAGAATTAAAGACAGAAAGCACCATGCACACCATCCCAGTGTCCTGTTCTGGATCACAGCGGGTCTTCAAACCCAGCGCACTGCAGCTGAGCGGCTCGGACTCAACCCAGGCTGCCCTGTGTTAGCAGAGAACCGCCCCACTGGGCTTTCTTGTCCTTGCTCTGTACAGAGATAGCCGGGCCTTTCTTCCTTGTGCCAACCACAGCCTGCTGGCTAACATCCAGGTGCAAACTGTGCCACTGTACGGCAAATTCTAGTGTCTGTTAGGAGATAACCTCAAAGGGGGACAGCCGCTTTCCATTCCTCCCTGGGCCATCATGCAGAGTCACCATCCTGCCCCGGGGGTGGGGAGGGGCACCTCCCGCCTTTGGGAATTTACCCATCTTCAGAGATCCGGCCAGACTCTTCCTTACCTCTTCAACCTAAACCCCCGTCTATCGTCCACTCTGACTCACCAGACAAGCCACCACTGTGCCACCTGGAGGCGCCAGAGTGGTTACGCTGTGTGCTGCTAGCTGCATGGTCCGCAGGTGAGAGAGGCAGACGAGGCTTCTGCTCCTGGAGAGCGTGACCGTCTCAGAAACCCACAGGGGCAGTCCTGCCCTGTCCTACAGGGTGGCTGTGAGTTGGCACCGACTCGAGCCCGCTAAGAGTTTCAGTGTCACTTCAGGGTTCATGCTGCACTCCACCGTCAACACTGATCACCTTTCTCTCTCTCGCTAACACGCCCCTATCTTTCTCCCACAGAGCGACGGGTGAGCTCCAACCTTGTGGAGACCAGCCAAGGCCTAACCTACTGTGCTACCAGGCTTCCTCTTCTCTCACTGGGGCCTGTGGGGGGAAGGGGGGACAGGGTTCTCATGAAATGTGTGGTAGTTACACAATCTGGTGCCAACTTAAGATGACTAAGAGTGAAGGGGTGGAGGCTAGCCTGTCAGTCAGGTCCCAGTTTGAGGCACTAAGGAGATAAAAAGCTCACTGGAAGCAGGGCTCAGATACACTCCCCGCAGGACATTCCTATTGACAAGTCATGTGGAACTATGCTCGAACTGAGGAAGCCGCGTGGAGAGCCCTGCCAGCGCTGAGACGCTTCCACTGCCACTGGATCCACAAGACTCCCCACCCCCTGATCTGCCATCTTCCTGCATTCAGCATCACTGCGTGTGTTGCATAGGTCTGAAGAGGGTTTTATAGACTGGTATCGGACGTATGGGCAAATATCAGACTTAGGGGATTTGATCTGGGCTGGGATGTTTTCTTAATGTACAATTGCTCTTTGATAAAGTTCTCACTTAAATACTTGAGAGTATTTAAATCTGTTTCTCTGGTCGACCGGGGCGAACACATGTGAAGCTGGGAGCGCTTTTCATAAACCACAGTGCATATGCCATAACGACACAACGACACCAGGCGCCGGCTGCGGAATGAGGGCCAGGGCCATAAAAGCTGATGTGAACTTGGTTCCTGTCCCCGAATCATCCTGCCCAGCGGGCCCGGCGCCCACGCCTACGTACCGACGAGACTGCCCTTGGCGACGTGGAGCTCATTGCGGCCCGAGGATAGCCAGACGCCGCAGGTGTTGATGCCCAGGAGGCTGGGCTGGCACTGGAGCTGCTGAGACCAGAAGGCCGTGCGCAGCTTGTCGGCCACCTTCTCGACGGGCGCCTGCGCCGCGCTGGCCACCGAGTGCGTGGCGTGGATGAGCGTCTGGAACAGGCTGCCCTGGTCAAACACCACGTAGTCTGTGATGCTCACCTGGGGGGTGGGGGGAGAACAGTCCTCAGTGCGGCCCTGGTGGTTGGGCCTGGTCACCGCCACACTGCTGACTGTCCAGCCTGGAGGGCCAGACCCACAGGCAGGCACTCCCTTGCACCAACACGCACAAACACACAGGTCTGGGTGAGATTGAGACAGGACTCCTGCCAGGCGCCCGACGTGAAGGGTGGAAGGAAATGGTCACTTCTTTAATGTGGGTTTCTGTGACTCACAATGTACCAAGGCACATTGTATGGGATTAAGTATCACTGTCCCCCCCCCCCCCCCCCCCCCCACTGCCGACCTTTCATTCTAATCACGGACCCAGTACACAGGGCTCCGCCTCCACACCTGGAGGAATGGAAACAGGTCTTGCGAGGAGGGGTCATGTGCTGTCTGAGCCAGAGGTGGAGAGCACGCCTGAGGCCGGGGCCTGAGCCGCTCCCCGGGGGGCTGAAGCCGCACGGCCCCCACACATCTCAGCGGCCCGATCAGAAAGGGCTTCAGCAGCGCAGGGCCACGTTTCCAGGGCATGCGCTCGTGCTCAGGCCACAGAAGGTCCTGATGGCAGCCTCCGCCGCACTCAGGGCCTCTCCCTTTCTGGGAGCTCGTAGCAACCTCTCTGGGTTGCAACACTTTTCGACAAGCAGAGACACGGCCTTAATTATGGGTTAAGATTGTAAACCTATTGCCTCGTGTCTTTTTTAAGCACGTTTGTTCAGAATTAGACATCATGATTACATCGTGAGGCTTTCAGAGGGATGCTGCCGGGTTATTTTATCATCTGTTGAACCTCGGCTGCTCTCCTGAATCCCAGAGGGCCATAGTGAGACAGGCTGGGGACTGGAGGTGTACGGCGAAGTCGGGGGTGGGGGTGGGGGGACCTTCACTTCACTGACCTCGCTAATCACCTAAGAGGGGAGGGGCTGGGAGGGACCCGCAGGAGCAGCAGAATGCCTACTTGCCACCAATGGTTGTCGTCCCCCTGCGGCTTCTTGGAAACCACGCCAGTTCGGAACCACAAGTTTCCGTGGGTATCCAGGGCCCAGAGTGTCTGCTGGTCCCCGAGGGCGATGCACACGGGCTCCAACGCCTGCCTCTCACTGCAAGAGAGCAAGGAGGTCAGCACCAGCCGCCCCTGGGAGTGCCTGGCACGGACCCTGCCCCCCCCCGCCCCCGCCCCCCGACACGGGCGCGCACACATCCTTCTGAAGAGGCAGAGTCTGGACCTGAATGACTGAGCAACATCAGCTGTCCCAGTGGGGAGGAGCCTCGGAGGACGGCCCTTTGGAAGGTGACCAAGCTCCTCCACGGGGGACGGGCTCCCAGTGCCCAGGGTGCCAGGCCCTCCTGCAGCCGTGCTCCGAGGATGCTGCCCTGGGCCGGGAAGGGCCTGCGTCACCCTCTTCCAGTCCGTGGGGGCCAGGATACACGCTGCAGCCCTGAGTGCGCGGACAAGTCTACCTGCCGGCGCTGATGACTTCACGGCCCTTCCTGTGTCCCAGCAGCAGGAGCCTGGCCGCACTAGAAAGCCAAACCTCATGGCACCCCGACGAGCGTAGTGAAGGCCCGTGCTCCAAGAGAGTGCTCCAAGAGAGTTCTCGGGCGCCGATTTTTAAGAACAGATCACCAGGTCTTTCTACCCAGTGTCTCCAGGTGAACTCCGATCCCCACCCTTTCAGCGAGGGGCAGAGCATGCTGGGGGCTCCGTGGCCCACTGGCTCTCACTAAAGGCCTCGGGATCACGAAACTCAAACCAAGCGCCTCCACACCCAGTTTGTCTACGGACTGTTGACACTGTCCTAACGGCAGGCTGCCTATATGATTCTCTAAGGACAATTTTGAATGTTAAAAGGGACCCGATAAATCTCAGCCCATTTCAATCGACAGGATGAAAGTACACAAAACTATGTGGCCTGACACCAGCCTGGGGCCTGAGCAGAAAACGCCCGCAGTGGCAGCTCCTGATGGGGCAGTCGGTGGCCAGGAGCTCCGAGGCTATCTAATTTCAATGCAGCGCCGGCCCACCCAACAGCCTGGGCCCAGGGGCACCCATAAGGGCTTCGGGGCTGGCTGCTCTCCAGGGACCAGCTTTCCTGGAAAGGGAAGCCCTGCCATCCCCAGGGCTACCTGATGATGTCACACTTCCACTGCTCGCCCTCGGGGCAGAAGCTGCTCACGCCCTCTCGGTACAGCAGGGCCCGCTGCTCCGTCAGGGCCCACACCACGCTGCCGCGGGCCGTGATCTGGGACAGCGGGTACGGGCAGTCCACCTTCACGGCTCTGGCGCAGGGGCGGTCCACGCTGAGGCCTGCGGGGCAGACGCACAGGACAGCAGTCAGGACCACACACTGCATCCTCTTTGTGGACTTCCCTCTCTTGGGGTCGTGCTGTTTGCATTCATAATAAGTGCTTTTTATGGCCAACAGAAAAGGGTGCCATCAGATGGAACCTTAACATCTACCT
This sequence comes from Nesogale talazaci, assembly GCA_004026705.1. Taxonomy (NCBI): domain Eukaryota; kingdom Metazoa; phylum Chordata; class Mammalia; order Afrosoricida; family Tenrecidae; genus Nesogale; species Nesogale talazaci. Next base: position 18,603 of record PVJH01014858.1, on the reverse strand, counting down.
GGCATTTTCAGGTGCTCTTTGTTAACGGAGCGGGTGACAACCCAGAATTCCCTGCTGTGGAGTAGCAGCTGAGGAACTGGAGGTGGGGGGGAGTGGTCAGAGTGGAGCCAGCGGGCCTGGGGCACTGATGGCGGAGGCCTCCACCAGCCTCCGCAGAGCGGCCCCTTTCCCTGAGTGCGGGGAGGGACAGTTCCCCACTGACCAGGCTCTCTCCTCCTTGGACCGCTCTCGAGCAGACTGCAGCCTGCATCCTGGGAGGCCCCGCTCAGGGCAAGAGCCAACAGCCAGCACCAAGCCCCTCACTCCAAAGCCTCCATCTGCACGCCGGTTTCCTTCTATGGCGAGGTCTCAATGCTCCCCAGTGCTCAGCAACAGTTCCCTCCTTTCATTGGGAGGGGTGGGGGGAAGGATCCCCTATGGGATGCATTATAACCCACTCAGGCTCAGTCCCCAGAGATGGTGGTCCAGGAGGGTTGGGGGAGTGGGGGTGTTGTCCCCACAAGGGAGGGGAGCCCACCTGAGCCCACAGCCTGGTGGCTCTTCTGCATGACTGCTAAGGAAGTCAGCCCTCTCCTCACATCAGGCCAGAAGCTCCCCACCGCCCCATTAGGCAAGCTCGGGTTCTCCCTCCCCTCGCTGAGAGACTGGGTCTGCAGGGCCCCTGCCAGGCGAGCCCATTTAGCCTCTTTCTCAGACCATCTGCCGTGCTGCTGGCCATCCGCAACAGCAGAGACCCTGTCCAGGGGTCTGCATTCCGACACGTTAGCAGATCCGCCTGGAGCATACTCCGGTCTTCCTCCCGCTGAGCAGACAGGAGCTCCGCCCAGGACACTGACAGCACAGCCAACAGCGCAGCCTCACGGTGCTCCTCGCAGGGGACACTCACAGCCCTGCTGCGAGGGTCTCTCCCAGGGCGCTGCGTAGGCTGAGATGAGCTGCCATCCTGACCCACATGTAGACCGACACACAGGAGCGGGGCTCTGCCCCGGCTGTAAGAGCCAACCGCTTCCGCTTTCAGATGCAGAACGGATGCAGTGTTGCTGTTCTCTTTCTACAGGTGGCTGTGTGCAGGCTCGGTGGCCAGCCCCAGGTTGGCCAGGGGGAGGACACAGCCCCCTCTGGACCTCACCGAGCCAGTCGGTCTGTCCTGTGTTGACGCTTTGTCAGTAAGAGGAAATGGTTCGTAAGTCCTAGGGCCTTAAATACCTTCTTTGCTGGAGTGGCTGAATGATCGTTGCTGCCAGTGCCTTCCTTACTGTGACAGGGTTCTGGCACTAGCCATAGCCAAGCGGGGCTGTTGTCCCCCCCTGACCCCCGCCCCTGCTCACCTGTCTGCAGGTAGAGATCGCCATTTGTCCTGATGATCCAGGCCGTGTCGTCGCTCAGCGCCACGAACACTGTCTGGGGCAGGGCTTCGTACCAGTGCCGCTTCCCCTTGATGGTCACTTTCCCACAGGCAAAGGCGCGGTTGGACTTCTGTTCGATCTTCCAGAGAAGGGCTCCTGGAACCGAGCGGACAATTCCACTTATCATCCAGTGCACACTGAACATTCTCTATGTGCACAACATCCATGCAGACACCAGGGGAGAGAGCCTCCCAGACACACCTGCTGCAGGGGAGGGCCTGCGTGCCTGCCAGACCAGATGGCTGGCTGCTGCCCGTGAGCTCGGAGGCTTTGGACACTGAACTACACGTAACGCCCCATATTCTCACGCCCTCCTGTGTGCAATGGCCATGCTCTCGTCCTTGCAGGAGGGAGGCCCACAGCTGTCTGACCACCAGGGCCTGGGCTCTGAGAGGGGCTTCTAACGGGCTGAAGCTGCGCTTGGGCATAGGTGCAGCTGGCCCACTCGGGGAGGAGCCCAGGTTCTGGGATGCAGGAGCCCAAGGAGGACAACACACAGCGAGGCCATGTGGCTCACGTGAGGGCCGTACTGTGAGCCAGTCTCTTAGCAGTCTCTCCCTCAGCGGGCAGAGTGAGCAAAGGGCTCCTGGGATGGTCACAGCCTGTGGGGCAGACTCGTCCTGAGACTCAGGAAAGTGACGGCGAATGAGCCCAAGTCAGCGTCGGGGGGACATGCCTGGGCTCCATGCCCACGCCAAACGCCATGACGGGCATCCCCACAGAGCCCTAACGCCCAGCCTGCTACTGGAGCTCCCAGTCTCCCTGCTGCATAGGCCAGGCAGCGGCCAGTGCCCCTTCTCTAAAGGGGCGACGTCCATTCCAGTCACGAGAAGGGGCCAGGTGACTATGAAAGGACACGTGAGTGGGGCTTAGAACCCGAGGCTCAGATGCATGCGGCCAATGTTCTAGGCAGGAAGCCCAATGCCGATGACCAGAGTGGACACACCTTGGCCAGTGCTGTGAGTCCAGTGGCTTATTTTAGAGTAACACCGAGACAGGAATGCAGTTTATTCTGGCTGCTAATGTCCCTTTCCATGTGAAAAACCTGCCAAATCCACCCACCTATTGTCGTGTCCCCTGCAGGTAACACTCCCGTAGACCCACAGCAGGCACCACATTTGTCTGAGTGACATCAGCCCTGGGGGTAGGGGTGGGGTAGGGGCGGGACACGAACCTGAGGGCGAGACCGCCACCTGCTGGACGGCGGCGTCCTCAAACTTCTGCCACCGCAGCCCGGCGCCGCTGGGCAGGGCGCTGCAGAACAGGCCGCCCCGGTAGTCCAGGCACCAGAGGTACTTCTCAGAGACGGCCAGGCTGAGGATGCCGTAGCCGGGGCCTGAGTAGCCCATCCAGCTCTCTGCAAACTGGTAAAGGCAGTGCCATGAGGTATGGGCCCATGCACCTCTCTCCTCTAGAAGATGTGCCCCAGAATGGGGGCTGTCGGGGCCGAGGACCCCCATCACACGTCCAGATGGCAGTCAGGGTACAGGAACCTCTCCAATGTCTGTGCCAGGTCACCCGAGTCCCCATAAAGGAACTGACTGCAGTGCACTCCCCTTTCCCCCACTTACACAGAGGGGCTGCAGGCCCAGAGACTTTCTGTGCATCCATTCATCTACGTGGTTTCTCCATCCATCCCTCCCCCCCCCCCGCCCCGGGGGGGGGGGCACATGGCACACTGGGGGCAGGGGAGGTTGGAGTCTCTGCCAGGATATCCTGCTTGCTCCATTTTGGCCGCTGGCATCTTAACACTTGAAGCTAAATAAAGCTTATTCCTTCTACCACTTCCTAAGTGCCCGAGGAAACCCATGTCTTTGCACAAATATCACACACACAGAAACTGGCCGCTCTCAGGAGGGGCATCCACCCCTGCTTGGCCTGTTCCCATTCTCCACAGAGTCGCATCCACTCCTTATAAAGCTCATCAGACCTCCTGGCTTTCTTGCAACCTGAGGTGGAGGGTCAAGGAGTCTGCTAGGGACCCCGCAAAGGAACAGGGTCCCACCCCACCTACATCTTCTGTCCCGCAGTGAGCACAGTTTCAGGGAAATGCCCTCTATTCACTGCCATGGCTCCAACAACTATACTTGTCCCTGTCCTCCCCATGGGGTTGGAATGCAGCTCTTACATCCCTGTGGTGAGCACGGGCCATGCAGAGTCTGGCAGGCGAGGGCATGGCCAGGGATGGCCAGACAGGCCCAGGGCCACCATGGCTTCCCTCCAGCTTCCTCTTGGAGGCAAGACAGCCAAGGACTGGGGGTTGGGGGGAGAAAGGGGGACAGTCCTTCACTGATGGTGAGTGACATGTGCAACCTCGGGCTTTGTGAACCCACTGGGACCTCACTGATGGCTTGCTGTAACTGGTGTGGAGGGAGGGATCTGCATGCAATCGTTGGGGACCGCCAGTGCACACACATCGGAGTCCCAGTGTCTCCTCTGTGTGAAGCAAGAAAGGCTGAGAGACCGGCCAGGGTAGCAGCAGTGATGGTCTCTCATGAAGGAGAGCCAGCGCGGTGGCCCACCCGCCCGTCCTGAGAGACCCCAGATCAGGGAAGTCACCATCTCAAGGCAGGGCTGGGTGCACGAGGCAGGTGGAGGAAACAGTGGTCAGTGCAGCACGAGGTCTTGCCTGGGGGGGGGGGGGTGGCTGAGAAGGGGCTTGGGACATCCCCGTCTCCCTGCTGTCTTCTGGTCACAGTCTCTGTGAGGACACACATGGAGGAGTGGCTAGGCCCTGCACATGCTGAGAGACTGGCTTCCCTGGGACAGGGAGCTCACAGAGATGCCTAGGGATCCTGCCCAGTCCTGACATAGAGACACGGCTGCCACTGTTTGCAGTCCGCACGGGAACCTTCTGCAGCAGCAGGGAGAGGCTGGCCACGGCACTGCCCGCGTCAGCTCCCACATACCTGGTCGGCCTTCAGCAGCCCGGTGGCGGCCGTGTCTGCAGCTGGCCGGCTCAAGTCCAGGAGGGAGCGGCTGCCTCCGAGCTCCGCCGCACTGGCCTCCGAGGACGGCGAGGGAAGCCCGTGGGCGTAGATGTCCTCCTCGTCACTGGACGACGACACCGGCTCTCGGGGCGGCTGCTGGAGCGCAGGCCCGTGGACGCTGGCGGCTGCGGCTGCGGGATCCAGTTCTCCTCCCCTGCTCCCCCGGTCACACTGGCCACTGGCCACCTGGCTCCAACTGGTGTCATCCCCAGGACCGTCAAGCCAGGGACTCGGGCCCAGGAGGAAGCGCTGCCCCTGGCTGGGCTCACTGGTGGGGCACCGGTCGGCCCTGGGGCCGGGCAGCAGCAGCTCTGCACCCAAGGCCGCACAAAGGCTGGAAGGTAAAGCGACAGAGTCCAGGAAGGGGTCTTCCAGAGGCACGCTCAGGGAGGCGTCGGGCTCTACACCCCCCGTCTCAGGGGACTGGGCGGAGCTGTCCTGCTCTTGGAAGGGTGGCTGCTCGAGGCTGGACCTGACCTCTGGAGGAGCTGGCCCCTCTCCAAGCTCCGTGTCCACGTCGTCCCCCAGGAGCAGGGGGGCGTCACACCTTCCCTGCAGCAGGCGCCCACTCCCTGCAGGATCACACTGGGGGGCTTCTGTTCTGCCCTGGGCCTCCTCGTCCAGGGCATCAGGGGTAGCTCCAGGGGGCCCCAGCACCCCAAACGTCTCCGAGCTATTGCTCTCCAGCAGGCCCCCACAGAGGCTGCTCTCTGGGTCGGGGGACGTTGCACTCAGTAGGTCCACACTGCTGCCCAGGACACTGGAGGTGACCGACAACAAGTCCGAGGTTAGCGACGGGGGACTCCCCCTGGGGAACTCACAGCAGGGCGTCGACTCCAGGGAGCTGTGGTGGGTGCTGCTGCTCCCGCTCTCTGGCGAGGAAGACAGTGAGGCACAGTCAGGCAGTGACCCCTCATTGAGGAGAGGTTCTGACCCCAACTCGACGGCAGGGGGCGGTTTGGGGGTAGGACCCAGGAGGGCAGGAGTTCGACATGCAGGGTGCAGAGTGGGTGAGGACAGAGCCCGAAATGCACAAGGACCAGACTCAGTCAGGGCCCACCCCGAGAAGGTGGGGGGTAACCCTGAGAATGTGGGCTACAGGATCAGCTGCAGAACTGGTGTTCAGAGGGGCTCACAGGCCAGCTGCCCAATCAAAATGCTTGGGAACCCCATGAGACTGCCCTTCGGCCTCCAGCCAACCCATACGGCGTCCGTTGCTGCCGGGCTCCCAGGGTGGCATCCCCAGGCTTTCCCCACTGAACCCCTGGGTGCCATCAGCTAGAGATGTCTGAGGGGCACCTGGCGTGACCAGTGACAGTCTTCCTTGCTTTATAAATGCCGTGTTTGCTAAACTGCAGACACTCTGCCAGAGGAGGGGGAGGGGGTGGCGTTTCCTCCCTCTGTGACTCCCCACCTTGTTCACAGATGTCTGGTCTGCTGAGTGAAGACAGGCGCTCACTTCGGAGCCCTCCTCTGCTCTGAGGCTGGCTTACTTCCGGCCCTTTCCCTGCTCTCTGAGGGAGGGCCACACCTGCTTCTAGAAGCCTCCTCTACTTTGTAAAGGGGGTGGGGGCTTATTTCTGGAGTTTTGGCTGCTCTGAAGGGAGAGGGGCACCCACTCCTGAAGCCCTCCTTTCTCTGAGGACGGGAGGCGTGGGCTTACTCTGGGACTCCCCTGTGCTCTCTGAGGAAGGGGCACACTCGCTCCGGGATCTGCCCTCTGTGGGTAGGGGCGAGGGGGCAGACTCACTCCCAGAGCTTTGAAGGGGGTTGTGTGTGTGGGGGGGAGAGAGAAAGAGAGAGAGCACGCGCGAACAAAAGGCCCTGCTGCTGGCTCGGGGCATACTTGGGACCCAGGGCGGGAGACGGCCTGTGTGTTGCCTGACCTGGCTTCCTCCTCTTCTTCCTCTTCTTCACCTTGATGGGCTTCACCACAAGCTCCTGGTCGAAGTCCTCCGAGCTGATGAGGCTGAATCTCTGGGTGGAGGGCTGGCTGCTCGGGCGGGGCTCGAGGCCAGGCGGCAGCGGCAGCCCCGAGCCACTGTCGGTGGAGTTAAGCGAGCTGCTCCGGCTCCGGGGCTCGCTGGCCACAGAGCAGCCCCGGCGCCGCAGCTCCGAGCCCGGGGCTCCCGGCGGCCTCTCTGTGTGCTGTGCGTGGACTCGCTCAACACAGGCTGCCGTTTCCGGACCTGAGGAAAAAGGGCTGGGTTAGGACGGGGTCCCAAGGGGAAGTGGACCCCCGTCGGCCTGGGCCCCAGCCCAGAGACGTGCAGCTCTCACTGCAGAGCCACTGGCGAAACAGGGTCCCAGGCCCGGGTGCACAAGAGCCTTGACGTGGTTGCCGTTCCCCGGGAAGCCCTGTGTCAGCATCAGGTCTTCTGTCCGAGCCTCCCACGCTTCCTCCAGGAACAGCGCAGGGACACACCAGCGGGGCACACGCTCACGCTCAGCCAACTGCAGGCCACACGCCAACCACCCCAGAGTTGCTGCTGTTGGCCATGACTCCAAGAGCGCGGAGAAAGATGTGCACGTCGGTCGTTCAGCCTCTTGAAAACCAGGAAGTTTCCACTCAGGACGGAGAGGTTCATTGATGTGATGCAGTCGATAGGCCAGGGAGGCTGTCAGGTCCCACTCGGAAGCTGCCACGGCAGTCTGGTTCCTGGCATGGCGCCGGGCACACAGGCCCCCAGACCACTGGGTCCACCGGCACCCAGACACAGGTCCACACCCAGGACGCAGACAGGAGCTCCCGGCACTGCCCCCACCGGGTGCTGTCTGAGAGCAGCTGGCCCGTGGTGGGACTCGGCAGAGCGGGGCTGAAGAGCACACACCCGCCTGGCGGGTGGTCGGCCTCCATGAGCCCAAGCAACCACTGCCTTCCAGTCACTGCCGCTCCAATATTATAGACAGGGTAGAACTGCTCAGAGCAAGGGCTCTCCAGCTGAAGATCTTTTATGGGGCGAGGGAGATGACGAGAAGGCTGCCTATTCTTATAGAGGTTTAGTCTTGGAAGCCGGAAGGGACAGTTCTACTCTGCCCGACCCCCAGGATTGCTGAGTCCAAACAGGCCCTACAGCAATGAGTCTGCTGAGGTTTGGGGAACCTTTACCAGCGTGGACAGCCTTGCCCTCCTCCCAAGGGGTGACGGAGAGGCTTGAACCCGAGGCTCTGCAGAGCAGCTTGCTGGGCTACCAGGACTCCTCACAGGCAAAAGTTGTCAACGTTGTAACTTCTGCAGTTGCACCAGCCCCGTCCCAGAGGTTCAAAGGCCATGAGGGGCTCATGGCCCCTCCTGTCAGCAAGGAGAGAAAGCACCTTCCACGTCAGAGGTTCTGCTGGACACCCCTGGCCCAGGGATTGGCCTGTAAGCACCATGTCCTTGTTCCTTCTGGGAGCCACCCTGGCCCTCGGTGACAGAGCTGAGCGGTCATCCTGGCTCACAGGCCCAGAGTTAACTTCCTGTCTAAAACCACGATGGGTTTGGAACACTGTGCATCGGACTCTCCCTCTGTGGCCACCTCTTTCTTGAGACTTGGAATGGGTGCTTGGGACTGGTCCTCTGTGGACAAGAGCAACTTCAGAAATGTGGCCAGCTCCATCAGGCTCCAGGTCTTCTCGCGCACGTCACAGTCGGAGGGCCCGTGTCGCCTCACCCCTCAGTCTTCCTCCTCTGTCCCCTCACCCTGCTCCCAGCGGGTCTCGGGGCTTGCAGACAGCTCACCAATCCATGCAGGCTCTGCTCCCTCCCTGCAGCCAGTGGGCGCTGGCCAGAGCAGAAGCAATGCTCAAGGAGCCCTTGACGGCGGCCATGGGTCTCTGGGTCAACCTGTGTGACCCCAGCCCCGGGAGGCAGGCGGTACAGAGGCTGAGGGAGAAACCTGGAAACAGGTCTGAGACTTGGGCCTGGCGGGTCACTCACCACTTAGGGCAGGCACTGAGCGAGAGCTTCTCTGTCCAGGAGCTGCAGGGGCCATGACGTCCAGTCACACAAACTCTGTGTGGGGAGGTCGCTGGACGTCAAAGTAAACCAGGAACCACAACTAGAAAGGCTGATGGACACTCGGGGCCGGGAGGAGAGCCAGGCTTGTTGGGTAGGGGTCAGCACGTGCAAATACAGGTCACAGCTTGGCCAGCACGAGGGAGGTGGGGTCATGGAGCTGCAGACTGAGAATGCCTGGCCTATGAGCTGGTACAAAGTGATCCTGCCACATATTGTGGGAGGAAGACGGCCTGGCAGCGAGACCGGTCTTGAGATTCCCAGATGTCCTGTTCCATGAGTCCAACAGGATGCCTGCAAGATCACCTTGCATGCTGTGGGGGCTACATTAACCTGGGGTCCTAGGGCCAGCTACACCTTCCAACTTTATCCCTGGCATGAGTGCCTTCCTGGTGGGGCTGGTCTTACCAGAGGAGGTCGTGAATGCCCGGGCTTAGCCCAGTCTCCGGCACAGAATGAGCAAAGGTGTCTGCTGCCCCCATCAGGAACACACTGACTGGTGAGCCTCCAACACTGAAGGCCCTGGAAGGGTGCCGGTGAGACATGGGGGCTCTGGGCCTCGCTGCTGGTGTGGACTACAGCGGGGTCCCGGGAGGACGAGCGTGTGGATGGTGAAGATCTGATCCAACGATAGGCTAACCTCTTACCTGTGGGAGCCTTGCTGCCATCTGCCGCCTCAGACAGGATGTCGGGGTCAACACAGAGCCTCTGGTTTCCCTTCTTGCTAACCCAAGCACCCCAGTTCCACAGTGTCACAGCAACTCGACCAAAGGCACAAGCCTTGAAAGGAGGCCACGTGCAAGGAAAGTACTGGAAACGTGACTGAGACCCAAGGGGTTCCTCCCAAAGCTTCCTTGTCCAAGTGCAGCTGCAGGGACTCCAACGAGCAGGATGAGGGAGCACGCACTGGCCTGGAGCTGAGCACTAGTCTCCCAGTGCGACGGGCGTCCTGCGACAGGTACCCACCTGCGGGTGCAGCGCCCTCGGGCCTGCTGGAGATCCGGATGATGTTCCTGTCTCCCTTTAAGAGGAAGATCTCATTTTCCGTGCAGGAAACAGACACGATATCGCCGGCCCCTTCCAAACCGGCAATTGTGACCTGCCAAGACAAAAATCAGCGAGCTCACTGGGCAGTGGCCTGCAGAGATGCATGCGTGAGAGCCCCACAGTGCTGTGTATCGAGGTAAACGGTCATTGTGAAAGGAAGCTGTCTCCCCTACCACTGGGACCTCTGGGAATCACGTCCCTGCTCTTCCTGCCCTCTGTGAAACGGACTTCAGAGCTGCTGACAGGCCAGGCTCATGCCACTGCTCCCTGCCCTCTGTCCTTGCCTCCGGTGCCCCTGCACCTTATGGCTATACTTCTGCCAGGCTCTGTTCCCTCGGCCTGACTTCCTCCCCGGCCTCTGTTCCAGCCTTCTCCAGGTGCCCCCTTGGTGAGAAGATTCCCTGAGCCAGCACAGTTTGCAAAGCCCAGGACTCTCGGCAGCTCCAAACTCTAGGGCGCTGTGGGGAGGGAGGGCGTCAGTCAGGACAGTGCTCAAAATAAGCAAATGTGGGGCTGAGCCCCGGTGGCGTCGTGGTTGTGCGCGGGACTGCGGCCCACTGGGACGGAGGTTCAAATCCAGCAGCAAGGCTGGGCCTCCTACTGCCACCACCAGAGGGCAGTGATGTCCCCCCCCCAAAAAAAAAAAAAAGCAAATGTGAAAGATGTCGGTCTGGGGTTCTCAGAGGGGGGCAACTGGAGTGACATCAGGGTAGGTCCACCCCCTCACCCTACAGGAGAGCTGATCCTGCAGGCCATTTCCGGCTCTGAGGACTCCACAGCAGAGGGACAGTGTCCTAGCACCACCTGAAGGCTGAAGGCCAGCGGTGCAGAGGTCAGCCAGTGTCTACATGCATTTAAAAAGCTCTTGCTTTTAACAGTGCAAAGAAGAAGCTGTTTCATGGTCACAGATGGAGTCTCCGATCTTTGTGCATCCTGAAGAATCCTGCTGTCCACCTAGGAAGGTGGCCTGTGTTTCTGGAACTGCCAGTCTCGTGGACTCTGATCCGGACAGACCTATAATTCTTTGGAGTCCCCCTGTCTCAGTTTTTCTACCTATAACACAAGGTAATTACACCTGCTGGATGGATGAAAAGAACCAACGGTTAGGGCACTGCCCTTAATCAGAGAGTGCAAGTTCAAAGGCAGCCAAGACGGGGTGAAAGGTCAGGCTGCTGCACCTGGGGATGAGGGCCAGTTCGGAAAGTCCCTTCATGACAGAAACACGCTTGGAGCCTCACGGCACCTGCCTCTCCCATCTCACCCATCAACACCCCGTGTCCCCCTTCTCAGGCCAGCAGGGAAGGCCTGGTGGCCCAGTGGTTAAAGTGATGGCCAGCTCATCAGCGGCTCAGCAGAGAAAGATTCGCACGAGTGGGAACCTCGGGAGCCCGATGGGGCGGTGCCCTGTGTCCTGCAGGGCAGCACACGGGGACACTATGAAAGGCAGATGCAGGGTAGCTTTTCCGACCACGTTGGCTTCATCAGGCATGGCCGAGCCCCATAATTAAGGGGCCTCCCACGAGGAGGAGATGAAGGAGACCGGAGACTCCATGGTTTGCCGACACGCTCCAACAAGCAGACCTTTGACTTGCCCTCTCCGCGGACATGGGAGGCCGCCAGGGACCTGCGGGCCTGGGGGAGGAGGTGTGTACACTGGCTGGGCCTGGGCTCAAGGGTGCAGGGCGGAGGGGTTCTTGAGGTCTGCTCTTTTTTTAACGTTTTATTTTCAGTATATAAAACCACTAAATTTATTTGTAAGTAGTTTGAAGGTCTGCTCTTAGAAGGAAACTGAAATGAAACTCATTTATTTAGAAGTTCCTAAGTCCACCTCTGGAGTCACCTGATTTCACAGGCACTGTGTCACACTGAGATTCTGATACTTGTCTCAGGCCTGTCACTAGGTCAAGGACCTGCGGTAGAAATGAGTGACGTGATGGCTATGCTCCGTCTCTCAGTGCCATGGGGGCAAGTCGGACTCGTGTGACCGGGGTGGGCAGTGGAGCCCCCCCTGTGGGTTTCCGCAGTCGTGATCTTCAGGAGAACAGACAGCTTCGTTGTTGTTTAATGGTCTGCCGTCACTTGCAGACAGCAAGAACATGATGCAGACAGGTGACAAAAGACCAGTTAATTTTGTGTCTACATTAATCACACACTCATCACCATCATCTCTTGGCAGGGATAGGGCTGTGACTATCAAAACAAAGTATGATGTCGTGTGTTGTCGAGTGAATCTGACCTAGGGTGACCCCAGCGGAGCAAAACTGCCCCACAGGGTGAGCAGCTGAGAGTCTAGCTGTGGGGCCACCAGGGCGCCCTGCTGCCAGTCCTGGCACTCGGGGACCTCTGGGACCAAGTGGAGCACGTTGGCCTCGGAGCAGACTGCCACAGGCCCCGAGTGTCAACCCTGCCTCGCCAGGCTACTGGCCAAACATGACCCACGCTTCGTTTGACGGCACGGCTGGGCCCACATGTCAAGGCCCACTTGAGCAACAGGCTGTCCCTGCCCCTCCCCCCGGGACTGCATGGGGATGGAGCCACCGCTGCACTCACCTGGTTGACGGTGTCCAGAAGATAGATGCTATATTCATTCCAGCTCAACACCCAGCCGTCTCGAAAGAAGCAGGAGACCAGCCCCAGGTGCTTCTCAGGCGCGGCGCAGCCCCCCTGGTCGACAGGCTCCAGGCGAGGGTACAGTTCGAAAGGACTGATGCCCCCGGCGAAGACGTCCTTCAGGATGAACGTGGCCTGGACAGTGCCCTGGACGTCGGCCTTCCACAGCCGCAGGCCGGGCCTCGAGGCGTACAGTGTCAGGTCGCTTTGCTTGCAGAGTCCCGGTATAAAACAAGCCCCAAACTTCCCAGTCCTGTGTCGGGGAGGGAAGTGACAGGGAGGTGGATGGAATGGAGACACGGACCCATCCAGGAAGTGCCGAGACTAAGGCTAGCAAGATTGGCCAGCAGTCCCCACCCCCTTTTGTTTTGTGCGCATTAAACCCTGGCCCCAGGGGCTGTAAGTCCTGAATGCCCTGGGCTGTGAGGACTAAACGGTTAACAAGCAGGTTCAAGACGACCGGTGGTGTCTTGGTATAGACAGTCTGCATACGCAGTCAGTGACAGGGAACCCTGCAGCACGCGTTCTGGCCACAACTTGGGCAGGGAGCCTCCCTGTGCCACAGGACAAGGCGCTGGCTGTCCCAGGATTCCCCGCCCAGGAGGCCCGGCCCGTGTCCGGCAGACACTGCGGCACACAGCACCATCTCCAGTGCCTCTGCGGCCCTCACTGCAGAACTCCCTCACCCTTCGCTGGTTCACCCCTCGCTGGTTCCATCAGCACAGCCACCCCACAAGGCACATATCGCCGTGCTTGTTTAAGAAAGGGAACCGGGGCAGGTCCCGCCACCTCCCCCTCTTTGGGGCTCTTGCTGCATGATTCAGCCAGCACCCTAAAGGCGAGCGTGAGCTTCCCCCTGGGATCTCCGCAGCAGCTCCCTCACTGTCCTTGGGAGGGTCTTTGAAGCCCTCGGGGGTCCGTTCCTGAGCGCTCTCCCCATGTGAGGGGAGTCACTGTTGTTGGCTTTGTCTTCGACGTTCTGAGATGCCTACCACATGCAGAATACCGTGTGTGTGTGGTGCACATGTGCATGAAGCGTGGGCTGTTAGTGGGCGCTGGCTGACAGTCGGCAGTTTGAAGCCGGCAGCCGCTCTCTGCCCCCTGGAGCTCTGCAGTCTTGGGAACCCGCTCTGACTCCCCACCCATGTGCTGACACTGCGTTCTGGAGAGATGGAGGCAGCCCTGGTGGGAGCGGGTTCCCAGCTGGGCTGCTGTCTCCAAGGTCAGCAGTCTGAGTACCAGCCACGCTGGGGAAGAACGGGAGGCGATCCACTCCCGGGCGAGTGACAGTCTGGGGAGCTCCCGGGGCAGTTCTACCAGAGTTGGAATCGACTGGGTGTCAGTGGGTGTTTGGGGTTTGTGGATGAAGGCTACAAATGAAATGCATCCTGGGAAGCCACCCCTCAGCTGAGCACACGACCAGCCCTCGGCAGGCCTGCTGCTCCTCCTAGCCCCTGCCTGTCTCACCAGAGCGGCCATGGGATGAACTGTGGGGTCGCCGCCCTGGGGGATCCACCGTCTCACCACATACCTAGGTGTTCCTGAAGATCTGCAATTGCCCTGCTCTAATTTCTAGAAAAAAATAGTTCGGCACCACACTTTTGCATCTTGCTCTTCTCCACTTAACCACTGTCTTGACAGTGTGCTCCTGGTGAAAAGCAGGCACAGGCAACTCACTACACCGTGCAGGGCTCATCCCTCTGCACCACTGCGGGTGCCCCACTGTGGCAACTATATAACTGCCTGCCAATCTGAGGATTAAGAGTGGAGGGGTGGAGTCTAACTTGTCAAGTAGAACTTGTCAAGTGGGTTCTGGCCTTCTCCTGAGAATTTCAGGGAATGTGGTACTTCCTCCTTGGAGGCCAGAGACACCTCCATCTCTGCTTACACCTGGGACAAGACACATGGACCCACCCTGATGCAGCCCTGAGTGCTGGAGAAGCCATGCAGAGACCCCTGCCAGCACTGAGCTGTTTCCAATGCCACTGGACCCAAAGACCGTCTACGCACCAACCTGTGATCCTTTGCATTTGGTGTCACTGCACATGTTTCGTGAATCTCAAGAGGGCTTTGTGGATTGCTGTTGGGCGTATGGGCTAATTTCGGACTTAGGGGCTTGATCTGGACTGGCTGGGTTGTTTTCTCAAAGTTCAATCGCTCTTGTGTATAAGTCTCTTCCTTACACACGTGTGTCCATGGATTTGTTTCTCTAGTCTGCCCAGACCAACACAGCCACAAAGCCCTGCTCTTTCATGCTGTGAACACTAGGCTACGAGCACGTTACACCAGGGTGAGTATAAGGGTTTGCCAAAGACATCAAGGCCACCATGCCGCAGGCTTCCTTCCCGGCCCACCTGTCACACACGCTGGCCTCCTGGCAGCCCTCAAACACTCCAGGTCCAGCAGATCTGGATCACGGCACTGCTGTTCCTCGGCCTGGCACGTTCAGCTCCAACAGCACGTGCCATGGAGCGGGCGCCCTGTCGCTCTATTTCGCACCCCCCCCACCCCCGGTCCGGCCTTGCCCCTGGGGACCTGCACCGTCCCTTGCTTCTGGACGGTCTGCCCTGTGCTGAGGGTCCTGAGGACAGGGGCGGGTCTCCTGCTCTGTTCCCCACCCACCGCTGTGCTGCTGGGAATGGTGCGCAAATGAGGCAGCAGTGCAACCGCTGCGTGAGAGCCAGGTGCTGGAGGTACCAAATCCCGGGACAGATGCGTATGGAAGCCACCCCCAGAGAAACAAGGCTTCTTGCCACACGAGGTCAAGCAATCCCGTTCCCTCTCCTGTTCAGTGACGTGCACCACACACTGACCCTTGGCTACACCAAACACGGCCTGTGTGGCAATCATGTGCTATGTCAATTCACGATAGAGATGCAGGGGTGGAGTCTAGCCTGTTCATCTGGAGATAGCCATTGAGTAGCCAATGAGGCCTCTGTGTGGACATGGCTTTCTCCTGAGAATTCTGGGAAGCCCCACAGTATTTCCCTCGTGGAACTAAGAGGCCATCTCCCCAGTTTCTGGGAGTCAGTCTCTGAGACAATGAACTACGGACAAGACAAGATGGCAGCATCCTAGGAACTGGAGAAGTCACACGGGCTTACCCTGATGGAACCAGACCTCTGAAGCTGGAGAAGCCACGTGGTGATCCCTGCCAGCGCTGAGTTGCTTCTACCACCACTGGATGCTGTTGATGGACCCTGAGCTCCGGAAGCGAGGAGCCATGAGAGGAACCCTGCCAGCGCCAGGACTCTGCACCCACTGGCCTGTGACTTGGAAGGACACTTTATAGACTGGTATTGGACGTATGGGCTAATATCGGACTTATAACTTTTTACTGAACTGGGTTGGTATGCTTTCTCAGGGTTCCATTCCTCTTATGTATATAAACCGTACCCTTATATCTTTGTGCATGTCTATGGATTTACTTCTCTAGTCTACCCGGACTAACCCAGCCCGGCTCAGGGTCCTCCCACTCAATGTCGCTAAGTGACTCCGCGGCGGCGACTATGCCCCAAGACAGAGTCCCAGTGGCCCTGTTTGATGGGAAAGACCGTTGGGGACCAATGGTCCCCAGGTGGCAGGTCGTCGAGGTGCAAACCTCGCTGTACGCTCTGCCTTCCTTCCAAACAGCAAACATTCCAGACAAGGTTCCCCAAGACTACAGGGATAATGCTCCCAGAAAGGCCTGGAAGGAGGGCTGAGAGAATCTACTTCCCGACACCAGCCTGGGAAGCCCAAACGAGAGAAGGGTGAGTGCCGAGGACGGGGCACCAGGCAGCAGGAACACAGGCTGCCAAAGCCAGCCTGGAGGTCAGCAGTCCCTAAGCCAGGCTCCCCCACCACTGAGGGTCAGGGTCAACTCGGGAGATTGGGGCTGGGGTCTGTCCAGAGAGCATCTGTCAGAGCGTCAGGGTCCAGAGGACTCCGTCCCACTGAGCTCCCAGAATGGGCTGGGGCAGGGGAGGGGCTGCAGCTGCAGGGCTGGCCAGAGGACCTCACCAACTCCTCTTGGACCCGTGACAGGCTGGCACTGCCAGCCTCGGCTCCTCCCCCTACCCAACACAGACGGACACCACTGCTGCCACCTCGACTGCCAGGCTGTCACCACCAACCCCGGGAGCCCTCACCCACGCCTGCCTCGCCTCCTGTTCCCACCTCTGTGGCCCTGGCTTCACGGCCTCTCCACGCTCAGCACCCTTAGTAGCATCCAGCCCGAATCCACGAGCAGCACTGCCGCTTCAGAGAAGGTGATGCAGATGGAAAGCCGGCAGTACCTGCCTCTGTTCCCTAACCCCGTGCTCAGGATGCTCCCTGCCATCAACCCCACTGTCGACCTTGCTGTAGAGTTCCACAAGCACATTTTTGGGGTACTGTGAATCTGCCTCTTCCCGTGGGACTGGGAGAACCTCCCCTTCCCTTCTGCCCTTCCAGGTCCTTCGTCGCCGTTCTCTAGGCCGATTCCACACATCCCTGGGGCCCCGCTCCTGCCCACTTCAACGTGTGACAGGAGGACCACGACGGACCACTCTCGGGAGGGATTTCTGCATGGCAGTCTCTGGTTCTCCTGGAGGCCAACCACTGCATGTGGGTGTGAGGACACCCATGCATAGGCAATAGGAGCAGACGGGGACCCGGTGCCCCGACCGCCCAGGACACAGAGGCACCCGGTCCCCACTAGCTGCCCAAAGCATGAGCCCTGTGGGTATTCAGCTGCGTGAGTCTCTGCACAGGAGCGGACGCCACGCACACCAGCTCTCCTCTGAAGCAAAGCATTGCTATGCCTGCCAGTCCCAGAGTCTCAACAGTGGACCTCTCTCCTCACGCCTCCTCTGTCTTGGTGCAGAACCCAGACTCAGCCCCGCTATGGGCTCCTAGCGCCTGGGGTGGCCTGAGCCTACCCTCAGACCCAGCTGGGACCGGTCATGGAACTCACGTCTTCCTGGGCTGGGCCCCAATCTGCTTGACAGCCTTCTCTTCGGTGTAGAAGAGCAGGCTTCTGTGCAACGTGGAGACGAGCAGCACCTTCTGGCTATAGTCCAGCTGCACGATGGACGAGGGCTCCTCCAGCACCAACTGGGAGTTGCAGACGCCCTGCCAGAGAGAAGGGCTGCTTGAGCACCGTGCCCATGGAAACCTGGAGCTCTGCGCGCGTGCACGGACAACAGCCACTCGAAAGGCGAGATGAGAGGTGGGGGCTGGGGGGACCCAGCAAGGGGTTTGTGCTGACTAAGGAGAACGAGGGCGGGAGAGGATTTTGAGAAAGGCGGCCGAGTTGGAGGATGCCCCTAATGTCACTGAGCTGTACATCTAGACACTGCTCAAGCAGCAGGAGGTTTTCTGTGTGTATTTCTGTCCCCCAGAAGGATGTCTCTGACAAAGCAGAAAAGTAAGAATGTTATTAAAGCCTGCCTCCTGGCAACACATCTCCGGCATTATTCTACCTGACACAGTAACAGGAGCGGGAGTATGCTGGCCTGGCCCCTCAAGGTAAGCGTCTGTGTGCTCGTCCAGTTGGGCATGGCCCCTGCTGTTTTCCACAAATTGCTCAAAGTCAGGTCTATGTGCCTTCAAAGAAAGCACATCGTGGTATTTGTTGCCTATGAGAAAATGGATGCTTTGCATGAAGATTGCAATTTTGAAGACTTGCACCTGCCCCTGGGGCTGACGGCATCCCAACAGATAAGGACGACTCACACCAGAAAGAAGGCAGCGTGAGCAAAGGTGATTTTGGGAAATGAACCCTGGGGAAGCACAGCATCATTCTGGGAACCAGTCATTTCCAAGTGACCGATACACAGGAAGTTACAAAACCACTTGTGGGTAGAAAGAAGAGTCATTCCGAGAGTCAGGCAGAGGGCAGAGTCCATCGGAAGCTTTCCAATACACCTGGAGCTATTACCGAAAAAGAATATTCATGAGAACCTGGAAAGATATTTAAAACACTCCTCCCCCCTCCAACCACATGGGGCCAGGTTTGCTTTACAGACTTCCACCAACAGCATGGAGTCAACAGGCTGAATACAGAACCCAGCCGTCTTCTCTGAAGGTGAAAACGTCTATCAACACCACCTCACTTTTTAGTTATTTTTAGAAAATAGCTATTTTTAAAAACAAAACAAAACAAAAACAGTTCTTTTCGGGGCTGAGCCCCGGTGGCGTAGTGGTTGTGCGCGAGACTGTGGCCCACTGGGACAGAGGTTCAATTCCAGCAGTGGGGCTGGGCCTCCTACTCCCACCACCAGAGAGCACTGATGCCGCTACCCCCCCCCCCCCAAAAAAAGTCCTTTCATCAGCACACAGTCTTTTTGTTGTCTTAAAATAAATTAGCAAACATTTTCCAATTTCTGACAGGATGCGCTCCACAGATATAATCTGCACAAACACATGCATTACGGGCTCCCAGGCCATTTTTAAGAAACCAGACGGGAAAGTTCCTAGTAGAAGGCCCAGGCTTGGCTCAGACTAACCAGTGCGGGGTCTCTACCAGCAGGAAAAGCTACACCTCGGGAGAGGATGGTGCTGCCCCAGGAGCTCAGGCTCCCCAGGCAGA
>PVJH01014857.1:0-55514 GCA_004026705.1 Nesogale talazaci | reverse complement strand
AAGGCTAGGTAGCTCCCACAATCACCAGAAGGTAGTCATGTCCCCCCCCCCCCAAAAAAAAAGAAGAAGACAGGAAAGGAAGAAAGCAGATGTCAGAAAAGAATGTGAAACTTACTCTTGAACACTGAGTAGCTAAAGTGAGTGGAAGAATGATAAAATAAATGATAAAATGATAAAATAAAATTACAATATAATATGACATGCAAGAACTTGACATTAGAAAATCATAAGGACAGACTATGCTCAGCATATCTGAAACTGAAAGAATGAAAGAAAAATTACAAGTCTTGCTTTGAACAAAAATACTGAATGATGCAGAAAGCATCAAAAGATGATATTAAAAATGCAAAGATGTAGAACACCCAAAAAAATTGGTTGGTATTCAACTATTTCAAGGGATAGCATAAGATTAAGAACTGATAAAAATGAAGAAAGAGTCTAAAGTACACCAGAGGCATTAGCAAAAACCAAGACATCCTGAGTTGACAGAATACCAATGGAAATGTTTGAACAAACAGATGCAGTGCTGAAAGTACTCCTTAGTCTATGCCAAGAAACTTAGAAGATATCTACCTGGTTAACCAGCTGGAGTAGATCCATATTTGTGGCCACTTCAAATAAAAGTGACTCAACATAATGTGGAAATTAACCAACTATGCCATTACTATCACATGCACATAAAATTCTGCTGAAAATAATTTTTTGGGGGGAGGGGCATCACTGCTCTCCGGTGGTGGGAGTAGGAGGCCCAGCCCCACTGCTGGAATTGAACCTCCGTCCCATTGGGCCGCAGTCCCGCGCACAACCACTACGCCACTGGGGCTCAGCCCCGAAAATAATTTTTAAAACAGATGCAGCCCTGAGGGCAGTGATGCCTCCCCCCACCAAAAAAAAAAAACACACAGATGCAGCAAGGCTACAAAGAGCTACTAGAAATTCAAAAAGGATTCAGAAGCGAGAATAGAACAAGCTATTTTATTGCTGATATCAGATGGATCTTGAATGAAAGCCGAGAATACCACAAAGATGTTTGCTTGTGTTAACTGATTATGCAAATGTATCCAACTGTATGAATCCTAACTATGGAAATGTCTACAACCATAACATTGCAAAGAGTGCAAATTCCAGAACACTTAATTGTGCTCATATGAAACATGCATATAAGCCAAAAGGCAATCACTCAAACAGAACAGAACAGATATGTATTCAATGTGAATGCTGGGCAAATAATCTAAGAAGCTGTACTATATGAAAAAGAATACAGCAGCTGAGCCCTAGTGGCACAGTGGTTGTGTGTGGGACTGCAGTCCACAGGGTTGATGGTTCAAATCCAGCAGCAGCTCTCTAGGAGCAAGGCTAGGCTTCCTACTCCTACCAGGGCAGTGATGCAAAAAGAAAAAAAAAGAATGCAGCATCAGGATTGGAAGGAAAGTCATTAACAGCCTGCATTCGGCATACAACACAACCTTGCTGGCGCAGTTACATAATATCCTGTCAACTTAGGCAAAGGGGTGGAGACTAGGCTGTAAATCTGGAGTTAGCCATTGAGACCTCTGTGTGGGCATGGCTTTCTCCTGAGAATTTTGGGAAATCTGACTGTATTTCCCCCTTGCTGGTGAAAGATGCACTACTCAGTCCCTTGGAGACACTCTACTGAAAAGGCACAAGGCTGACTCCCTGTGAGACACCCCGAAGGAGAAGCCATTTGGGCTTACCCTGATGGAACCAGACCTCTGAAGTCAGAAAAGCCATGTAGAGACCCCTGCTAGTGCTGAGATGCTTGAGAAGTCCCAGAGAGGTCCTTACCAGCACTGAAATGCTTCTACTGGATATACAAGATTCTGTACCTTCTGAACTGTGATTGTCTTGGTATCATTGCATGTGCTTCGTGAATCTGAAGAGGACTTTGTAGATTGGTATTGCACATATG
Organism: Nesogale talazaci; assembly: GCA_004026705.1. Classification (NCBI taxonomy): domain Eukaryota; kingdom Metazoa; phylum Chordata; class Mammalia; order Afrosoricida; family Tenrecidae; genus Nesogale; species Nesogale talazaci. Next base: position 53,584 of record PVJH01014857.1, on the reverse strand, counting down.
GGCTAATTTTGGACTTATGACCTTGGACAAGACTGGGCTGAGATATTCCCTCAATGTCCAATTGCTCTTGTATATGAACTTCTTTCTTATACATATATGTGTTTATGAATTTGTTTCTCTAGTCTACCCAGACTAACACAGCCACACTCATCGTACTTCAATTAGAGGATCATTAGATAACCAAAATTATTAGCTATTATTCTGAATTTTCTTTTTATTTTAAGTCTATATATTCAAATTTTTTTTCTTACAAGAGGAAATTTCTCACACACTCTAAGCAGCGCTTATCAAAAACTAATAGCAAATGTCATATTACACAGAGAAATGCTACAGATGTTTCCATTAAAAGCAAAGAGAGAGTGGAAAGGAAGGCTACCACCCGCCTGTCGAGCATAAGTGTAGAAATGAAAGAGCTATGGCAACTATCGGCATGCATACTGACCCTATTGGACAGGGTCAAGTTGCCCCTTCGGGTTTCTGAGACTGTCATTCTTTACAGGAGTGGAGAGTCACATTTTTCTCCCAGGGAGTGCCTGGTGGATTCAAACTGCTGACCTGTGGTCAGCAACCCAGCGTGGAACCACTATGCCACCAGGGCTCCTAGGAGTTGGGATCAACTTGAGGCCAATGAGTTTTTGGAAGGCAGAATATACCACAGTAAGCAGCACAACATGGTACCTTGTCTTCCTTGAGGAGTTTTCCTGGCCCCTTCTCCATGTCTGCAATGGTTGCGCTGAATTTTCCAATACACTTTCTCAGAGTCAGCCTTGCATCTGAAAAAAACAGAAACTGAAAATGATCAGGGTAAAGCAGATTCAACAACCAGGCGCAACTCTTGGGAATATACCATTATCCCTAGAGCTTTATTTAAGACCGTGTGTGGGATATTTGTTGTGGTTGTTTTCAATGAATTTTAACAAAGGCAACACTCAGCTGAAACAGTGAGTTCCTGTAATGGTGCTACATGTTTTGAAGGGCAATGAGGATATAACGTAGTACCTATTCCCCAAAGAGCCATAGCCTATGAAAATGTCTATTCTGGAGAAAGAACAAAAACCATTTCCTCAACAATAATAGAAGTGGACATGTGAGGGTGTTTGACGAGTATGCTTATTTATATATTGTGAAAAACGATGTATGAGCCCTTAATAAAATGATTGGAAAAAAAACAATTTTTAGAATTGTATACTGTAATCTAAGTAAAAATAAATGTTATGATGTTGACCCTAAAAAAAAAAAAAACATTTCCTCTAATAGACAAACTAATCTGATCAACTTTCTTGACCACAAAATAAACTGAAAAGAAGCTTTCCTCTTTTAAAAAATAGCACTTACATTTTTTTAAATCATTTTATTGGGGTCTCACACAACTCTTATCACAATACATCCATCCATTGATTGTGTCAAGCACTTTGTACATTTGTTGCTATCATCATTTCCAAAACATTTTCTTATTACTTAAGTCCTTGGTATCAGCTTCCTATTCTTCCCCCACCCGATGAGCCCTTGATAACTAATAAGCCATTATTACTATACCATGTCTAGCACTGTCCCTTTTACCTCCCTATCTGTCATCCATCCCCCTGGAAAGGGGTTACAGATAAGTCATTGTGATAGTTCCCCTTTTCTCCCCCCACCTTCCCCTTACTCTCCTGGTATGGCTAGTCTCATTATTGGTCCCAAGGAGTTTATCTGTCCTGTATTCCCTGTGTTTTCCGCTCTTATCTATGTACATGTACATGTTCTGGTCTAGCCAGGTTTGTAAGGTAGGATCAGGGTCGTGATATTTGGGGTGAGAAAGCATTAAAGGACCAGAGGAAGGGTGTATGTTTCATCAGGGCTATGCTGTACCCTGACTGGCCTGTCTTCCTCCTGTGACCCTTCTATAAGGGGATGTCCAATTGCCTACAGATTGGCTTTGGGAATAGCACTTACATTAATTCTATTCACCACAGTGCCACAAGAATGTTATCACAAAATTTTCAATATGTTTTTAATTAAGCTATAATAAAAAGAGAAGCAGAAAGTTCAAATAGAGAAGCATACCATATTGTGAAATTGGGCCAAATATTACAAATTATAAATCTGTCACAATTTAAGTTAAAAGTTGGTATATTAGTTTCCCATTGCTCCTGTAACCTGTGACCACCACTAATTGGGTCTCTTAAAACAACATAAATTTATCCTCTTACATTTCTGGAGGTCAAAACCAGGTTCCTTGGATTAAAGTCAAGATAACTCGCAGGGGTGATTCCTTCTGGATGTTCTGAAGGAAGAACCCATTTCCTGATCCTTTACAACTCTGAATAGCCATCTGTATCCATTGGTTTGTAGCTCCTTCCTCCATCTTGAAAGAACACAACTTAAACCTTTGCTTTAATCATGACATCACCTTTTCCTCTTCTGTGCCAAAGCTCTCTGTTCCTCCCTCAGAGGACAATGTGATGACATTCAAGAGAGTAAGTTCGTTCGAATTTGTAAGTTTAAGATATTACCAGTTTTGAGCCTGAGCCCCTGTGGCGTAGTGGTTGTGTGCGGGACTGCAGCCCACTGGGATGGAGGTTCAATTCCAGCTCCACAGGAGCAAAGGCTGGGCCTCCTACTCCCACCACCAGAGGGCAGTGATGCCCAAAACAAAACAAAACAAAAGATATTACTAGTTTTATCACATCTGCAAAGTTCTTCCCACAATATAAGGTAACATTCAAGAGTTCTAGAGATTGGGACCAAAGAACCTAAAATCAATCAACCTATGTTTATATAAACAAACTCAATAAATCCCAAACAAGAATTTTTTAGAAACTTGTTGAAACCACTGTAAAATGCAATTTGGTCACCTTGAACAAGTAACTTTTCTCATTGCCATTTGCCTATATGCACAATGGACATTACAAAAGCACTGTCTAAATTCATCTTTGACAAAGGCATAAAATGCATTAAATGGGAAACATATGGTTTCTTCCTTCAACAAATGGTGCTGACAAAATTGGATCTCCATCTGCAGAAGAATGAACACAGGACCCATACTTCACCCTATTAACAAAAAGGAGTTCAAGAGAGATCAAAGGCCTAAAGGTAAATTCCAGAACTATAAATATCATCAATGAGAAAAAAAGGACAACAAACTGAAAGGCTGTAGTGCAAAGCATAGACACGAGACCAAATATTATCAAGGAAATATACAAAGTAGAAGACAAAATAGATGAGTTGGACCTACTAAACATATGGCATTTGTGTGCATCAAAAAATTTCATCAAGCTGATATAAAAGGCTCAAGTATGTTTTTCCCCCCATTTGATGTCTATTGCCTAGACCTTTCACCACTTTCATCACAATGTGACCATGCTGGCTGTTGTGCTTCTTCTGTGTGGCTGTGGTCTCTTCTCAGGTAAATGGTCTATTGTTTATCTTCAGGCTTTCAAGACCCCAGATATATCCTTTGATGACTGGGCACCATGAGCTTTCTTCACCACATTTGTTTGTGCACCCATCTTCCTATGGATAAGCCCCTTCAGGCCAATGGTTAGATTGGAGATGCTGGAAGGGTAGAGAGAAAGTGGGGTAGAGAGACGGAACCAACGGCAAGGATATACACATAAGCTCCTATTTGAAGGATGGGCATCGAAGGAGTGGGTTGGGGGAGAGGTTGGGCAGTGTAAGATATGACAGAAATAACAATGTATAAAGTATTGAGGGTTGGTGGGGAGGAGAGAGCAAGGGAAGATGGCAAGGGATGGAAAAGCCGATACTAGGGTCTTAAGGGAAAAGGCGGACGATTAGAGAACGATAATAGAAGTGGACATGTGAGGGTGCTTGACATAGTATGTTTATTTATGTATTGTGAAAAATGATGTATGAGCCCCCGATAAAATGATTTTTTAAAAAAAAGCTCAAGTACAAAGAAAATGTTTTGAATATGATGCTGGCAACATATGTTTGTACATATGCTTGTGCTTATGCTTGACACAATGGATGAATGTATGGATTGTGATAAGAGCTGTCAAGAGTCCCCAATAAAAGTATTTAGTAATAATAAAAAAGCCTCCATCAAGGGAGTAAGAAGTGAACCCACAGACTAGGGAAAAGTTTTGACAACAGATAAGGGACTAATCTATAAAATCTATAGAAATCCCCAACACCTCAATAAGAAAATGATGAATAACTCCATTTAAAAATGGGCGAGGGCTGAGCCCCGGTAGTGTAGTGGTTGAGTGCGGGACTGCGGCCTACTGGCTTGGCGGTTCAAATCCAGCAGCAGCAAGGCTGGACCTCCCACTCCCCCCAGAGTGCCGTGATGCCTAAAAAAAAATTTCTTTTAAAAGGAAAAAAAAATAAAAATGGGCAAAAGACATGGGCAGTTCACTGAAGATGTCATCCAAATGGCGACATGAAAAGATATCCATGATCTCTAGCCATCTGGGAGATAAAAATAAAAATAGTGATGAGATACTACCTTACACCAACTTCCTGTTTCCTTGGCCCTCAGATATCGACATGGATCAGTCTTTCAGGTCCTTCAAGCTTGTACTCGATGAGCATCACCTTCTCAGAAAGACATCTCCTGACTGCATTCTATAAAGTAACACATACTCACTCACTTGTTGGCAAGTTCCTAAGCTTCACTCATTTGCTGGCTACTTTTTCTCCATAGCACTCACAGATTTACATACATATAGTTATCATCTGTATCTCCATACTAGAAAACATGGTAAAGATTCATGTTTTAATCATCTGCTCATAGAATAGTATTTAGCACATAAATTGAATTGATTCCAACTCACATAAACTTTATATAAAGTTTCCAAGGCTGTAAATCTTTACAGGAGCAACCAACTTCATCTTTCTCGTGAGAAGCAGCTGGTGGGTTTGAACTGTGGCTAGTAGCCCAAAGATCATCACACAGAACTCACTGCCATTGAGTAGGTGCTGATGGCAACCTTAAGGGCAGCATCGAAGTGTACCTATGGGATTCCAAGAGGGTAACTCTTTACAGAGTAGAAAGCCTTGTCTTTTTCTGCAGAGTTGCTGGTGGTTTTGAATTGCTGACCTTGCAGAGAGCAGCCCAACATGTAACCACGGTGCTGATTAGCACACAGAAGGTACCAAATATTTGCTGTATGAACACTCACACAGGATTTCTTTGCTTATTTCTTCAACTTTAGACGCCCTTCCAGGTGCCACCTACCAAAATTCTACCCATTCTTCAAGGTTTGGCACTTCCTATTTCTTTCTAATTAGAATACTTTACTCTATCCACTATCACATGATCAAAATTTGATCTTAGTCTATCTTGTAATATTTATGATCTTATTCTTTGCTTTGACATTAGAAGAGCCCTGAAGTCAAGGGCTGTTCTCAACATTTTATCATGTAACCTACTGCCTTTCCTCATCAAATAGACCAAAGGAACAAAAGAAGGGGTTTAAAATTTTTGTGGAAAAATTCCATTGTCTTTTCATTCCAATTTTCCACAAACTTTATGAATCCCTACATATGTGAAAAAGGAAGGAGACATTCAAGATTTGTTGAGCTATTTCTAGGGAAGGCATTCTACAGTGAGGAAAGAGAAGCAAGCAGTGTTAGGATGTGTGGAAAGGGTATACTGCTAACTGTCCTTTGAAGTTAGCAGTTAAGGCCTAAGTCAATGCACCACCAAGGCTCCATAAGCTGCCATTCCTTCAAAAGAAGGATTTGAAGAACATAAGTTAGTTGTTTCCATAAAATTCTACTAATAATGCTAAGTCCTGGGAGGCTAGTGGTTGTGTGCAGGACTGCGGCCCATAGGGCTGACAGTTCAAATTCAACAGCAGCTCTCCAGGAGCAAGGCTGGGCTTCCTACTTCCTACTCCCACCAGGGCAGTGAAGCCACAATAAATAAATTTTTTAAAATTCTACTGATATGATTACTGTCTGAATTTATAAGATGATAGAAAATTAGTAAAGTCTTTTTTTTGGGGGGGGGCATCACTGCCCTCTGGTGGGAGTGGGAGTGGGAGGCCCAGCCTTGCTCCTGGAGAGCTGCTGCTGGATTTGAACCACCAAGCCTGTGGGCTGCAGTCCTGCACTCAACCTCTGGGGCTCAGCCTGTAAAATCTTTATTCCTTCACAAAATTTAATAGCTCAAAAATCCTGGCAAGTAAGGAAAAGTATCCATAAAAAATCCAAGGTAACTGACTAGGTGACATCTTTTGGTTCCAATGTGGTTCTTTATGATGTCACTGAACTTATCCCTGAATCAGTATGTCTCATGATGTTACAATGGTCACCGGTGTCTATTTTTGCTGACTCGCAAGATCTGATATGCCTTGAGTGGAGCAATTTGGGGGCTACATATTTTTTTCTCCAATTGTGAAAGATAATGTCTATTCAAGGACTAGCTGTAATTTCTTCTTTGTTGTTTATCTGCTTCTTCAGAGGGAGGTTCTGCATCTGTGATGGAACTATCTGGACAAAGGTTGGATGGGAGATTTTTCCAGAAGAAGTGCACTACTCAAAAGTTACGCCTACTCAGTCTCACTGCCTGCCCTTCCCTCTGAACAAATTGTGCTGCAGTTTTGCTACCATGGATCTGTATCAGGGCTCTTGGCGTCTATTTTATATTCTTGTCCAAGCTGTCATTTTAATCCTACTTGTTCTATCTGTGCATTACCTGTGGATGAAATGGAAGAAGCACAAAAAGAAGGTGAATTAGTGGTGTAAATAATAAGAGTTACAGAATCTAAGAAACTTTAAGACATAAGCTTCTTTAAAGGCAGGTACCGTGTCTTATTCATCCCAACCTTTCTCACTTTCCCTAGTATCAAGTACAGTGCCTTGGATATACTAAGAACCCCACAAATGTGCATTGAATTAGAAAGTTTAAGACCTTCTAGAGGCTAGGTTACAAAGGAGATCAAGAACATAGTTAGCTATGATAAATGGAAGGCTTATAAAATGGAATCATTTAACTTTGTCCTGCTGACCATTTAATCTTTCTCAGCTGTTATCATCCATAAAATGAAGAACCTGAATCCCTTCCAGATACAAGAAAGTGAAGTATGAAACTGTGGGCAATGCATTTTGTAAATGGGCTGTAAGCTAATTTCTAATGTTAGGATAAATATCTAGGGCATGGAACTCTTAAACCATTTATCACCTTTGCCAATGGATGAAACCGTATTTTGTGGCACTCTTAAAAACTCACTGACATTAAAAGCAACTAGATGTTTATGTTTTAGTATCTTTAAAATGACTATAACTTTATTATATTAGTACCCATGAGGATGCTTACTGTGGGAATATAGTTTGCAAGTTTTAAACTAATCCCTCCCAGCAGAGTGTTCAAATCATAAAACTAACTAAATATTTACTGATTGTAATGAGTCACTAAATCCTTATTTGGACATACACAAAAGAATATTTCTTGTGTGCTTTTATCTTTCTTTCATATTGATCTTTCTCTTATAAAAATTGGTGTGTAAGGCATTTTGATAGAGTCTAAGTTTACATATCTTTAAAAGCTTCAACTTGAAATACAAAAAAAAATGTAATATCACTTATTTTTCTCCTTTTAGCTGAAAAAACAAATCTCCTTAGATACATCTGGTAATGATCTAGAAAGCTTGTCCACCTATGACATTGATCAAATGCTCTGCAGACTGTTGGCCACATCAATGATGACAAAGTACCTGAAGCAAGCACCCCATCATCCTCCTTGTAAGAAAGTTAAACATTGCAAATCAAAGAAGAAGAAGGAGGGGAAGGAGCCAAAAGCTACTAAACATATACATATGCAAATATAGCTCCTTCTGCATCTGGAAATTTCAAACGAGATATACTGAGAGGATTCCTTTAAGGGTGAACATTCTTCCTTGGGAGGCTTTGTAATTTTGGTCACGTTTTTGAATGAAATTGTCCAAAGACGTCAGGGTTGAAAAGTTATTTCCTTCCAGCAAAAACAAGGAATCTGGACTTACTAAAGGGGAAAGACTACAAACGATCGCTGCTATCTGTTTAAGTATTTTGCTTCTTTTTAAAGTGTTAGCCTACTAAGGATTAGCCAATCTGTAGAGTAGACTCTAAGCATATTGCTTTAATAAATCTCTGATTTAAATAACATATGTGGATTTGCCTAAGCATATTTTATGTTCACACTGAAGCTTTACGTTCCAGATTACTTGGTCAAGATTACAGGAAAGCATGAAGAAACAGACCGGAAATTAAAGAAAGTATTGATTTTCCAGTTTTCAGTATAAAGAATGTAATCAATTAAGTCTCGATATTTTTAAGTTTTCAGAGTTCTGTGGATCAGCCAGATCAGTTTAGAAAACTATAGTTACTGGTTTTTTCTAATAAAACCTGGGGGAGTAGTCTGCAAGTGGAATAGCAAAAGTGGTTTAAAGCACCTTGAAAAATCCAGAAAAGCATGCTGTATCCATAGGGATATAGAACACAAGGAAGGCAAAAACATTTAAACCATCTTTGAATAATAATAAATGACTATCTAGTCTTTACAAGTTTTGAAAATGAGCAATGTCTGTCTTGCGCAATGTGGATGAATACAAACTTATCTCTGGTTCCTGCCTACACCCTCTTCTACACCTGGACCCTTGTTTACCATGACCCCACCTTTGTTCTTCTATTATGTTCCATTCAATCCCGTCAGCATTTGAGCTAGCAAATAATTCCTTCTAAAAGGGCACCTACAAAGATAATTCCACAAGCATGACTACAAAATCATAGAAACTTTGAAGCAAAAATGTTAAAATGTGAAGCATTGTTTCTCAACACCTCCTCCATCTAGGTCTATATCCTTCCATACTATGTCAAAACAGCAGTTTGGGCTTCCTTGAGGGACTCAATGGTGCTGCTTGAAAATGTTCTTTGAGTCTGGAAGACAAAAAGAAGCCTAACAGGGCAAGATCAGGGCTGTAGGGTTGATGGGATAAGGTTTTCCTATGATCTTCTCATAGGATGGCCTTTGCTATCCTAGAAATCCTAGAAGAATGAATTGTCATGATTTTTTTTTTAAGATTCCTCAGCACAACTCCTCTCTACAAAGCATTTTCAAATTTCTTAAAACTTCTTCATAATAAGCTGCTGTGATGGTCCTGGTTGTTTCAAGAAAATTGATCACCCTTTGTAATCTAAAAAACAAACTCCATAAACATCTGAGCTGATTGAACTAGCCAGCAGATGAGTTCTGTTTTAACTGGGCCTTTTTGTGAAGGCAGCCTAACAAGGCCCACACAAGAGGATAGCTTGTCTCCAGCCATCCTCTGACTACAGGGACACACTTAGGTATGTTTTGTTTGAAATAAAACTCTTCATATATGAACTGAAACCCTTGCAGCAATGCGTTCTACATTAGCCTTTTGTGTATTTCTTTTCATGAAGAACTCCTGAAAATTTGATAAACAAAAACCCAGTCTCAAAAATCCAGAGAAAATTTTCTGTAATATCTCTAGACAAAGTTAAAATCTTTGCAGTGTAGACAAACTCTTTGGAATATGGCCTCCCCAACCCCTTAAAGCATCTCTCAGGTGGCTCCTCCTCTAATCACTCAATCTGAATTAAAAGCTAAATTTTACGTGGAACGGTTTGTATTTAGACATGCTCTATGTTACCACCAAGTTTCAAATCTGCACATTGCATCACCAATCTGGAAACAAGCTATTTTTTATAGTTCCATTTATTTTTTTAATCTCCAAAGTCCATGGATTGATCATATACAGTGTGTTGGGTTTTTTAAATGTCGTGTGAGGTCTAATTCCTCCACAAGAAGCTAAGGCCCCAAAGAGTCTCTTTGCAGCAGAAATGCAAAGGCCTTTGCGTCGCTGAAGATCTCCAGTTTCAGAAGCCCAACATACAGGCTTGCTGAGAGCGGCAACCAACACCAGGGCAGTGAGTGAGTCGTGGATTTGGAGAAGAAGACCACCACTGAAACTCAAAATCAGTGAGCCCTACATTCGTTCTGCTCAAAAAACGTCATAGCAAAATTTTTTCCTGGTTGGTGACTTTTTAAGTGTCAGAAGGATCATGAGTTCTTCAATTTTAGAGTGTGGCATGTGAATTACACTTAAGATAATTTCACAACCAGTTGAAGAATTATTTCCTTTTTGTTTCACTAAAAGATCTAATCATAAAATAAAAAATATTAACATCCAAAAAGAATGCCCCTAAAATAGCTTTTAGTACAATGGACAATCACCTATAAGGTAATATACAAAATATAACTCACATTTTCCTTTCTGTCCATGCTTCCTCCCCTTTGATTTTCCCAATTCTATCCATTTTTCTTGGCTCAAAGCAGAGACTACCAGAAATTTGTTTGCTTGGTTTTTATTGACTATATAGATCATAACTAATGATGGATAACCTTGAGAAGAATGGGACTTACAGAACACTTCTTTGTGCAACTGAGAAACTTGTAATTGGATCAAATGCAAACAGAATATTGCATGGTTAAAAACCAGAAAAGGCTGCGGCCCACTGGCTTGGCGGTTCAAATCCAGCAGCAGCAAGGCTGGGTGGCTCCCACGACCACCAGAGGGCAGTAATGACCCCCCCAAAAAAACAAAGAAAGAAAAAGAATAGAAAAGGTGTGTGTCAGTGTTGCATATGCTCACCATACTGTATGTCGAGATCATCATCAAGGAAGCTGGATTATTCAAAGAAGAATGTGGCCTTAAGATCGGAGGAAGGCTTATTAATCTGAAATATGCAGATGACACAACCTTGCTTTCTGAAAGTGAGGAGAAGTTGAAGCACTTCATGATCAAAGATTGCAGCCATCAGTATGGCTTAGAACTCACCGTAAAGAAGACCAACAGCCTCACAAGTGGATCAATAGGTAACTGGATCATGATAAATGGAGAAAAAGTTGAATTTTTCCAAGTATTTTGTCTTGCTTTAATCCACAATGCTCATGGAAGCAACGGTCAAGAGATTAAAACTGCTATTTATTAGGTCTGTGGCACAAGAATATTCAAAGTACCATGGACTGCTAAGAGGACAAACGATTCTGTCTTGGAAGAAGTACAGCAAGAGTACTGCTTAGGGAGAAGGACGGTGAAACTTTGTCTCTCAAACTTCGGCCATGTTGTCTAGATAGGCTAGTCCCTAAGAAGGACATATTCTTGGTAAAGTGAACTCTCACAGCCACTGAGCAAACGTTGACTCACAGTGCCCCCCTGTGGATTTCTGAGACTGTAGCTGTTTATGAAAGGATAAAGCCCACTCTTTCTCCCAAGGAGTGATTTTGAACTAACAACCATGTGGATCACCACCCCATGCATAACCACGATACCACCAGGCCTCCTTGGTAAAGGAGAAAGGCAGCAAAAAAAGAGGACAGCCCTGAACAAAATAGATTGAATAGCAAAAAAGTCTCATTTGGTAAACCGACCATTTTCTAATTTTCACAGTACCTCTTACATATAGTTCTAGGCCAATAATCAAATTTTAAAGGCAAACAGCATATTATCATCAATAACTATAGTTATTGTTATCAACAAACAAAACGATGATGAGAGATGAAAAATATCAACCATCTCTTTGCTTGCCAAAGACATCAGCCCAGATTTCGAAAAAGAAAAGTCAACTAAATCAATTACTTTTCTTTTTTTGTTTGTTTGTTTGTTTGTTTCTTGGGGCGTCACTGCCCTCTGGTGGTGGGAGTAGGAGCCCCAGCCTTGCTGCTGGATTTGAACCTCCAACCCAGTGGGCCGCAGTCCCATGCACAAACACTACGCCACCGGGGCTCAGCTCATAGATTACTTTTCTAACACCTTGTAAACTTTCTTACCTGCCCGATCCAGGAAGTCAACACATTCCGTCTGGGAATACCGAGCAGCAACATCTCGTGCAGTTTCTCCCCGGAAATTCAGAGCTTCTATATCAACATCCAAATCCACTAGCACTTTCAAAGTTTCCAGCCGGCCCCAAGCTGCAGTGCAGTGTAAGAGTGTATAACCTAGCAAAGAGAACAGAACTGGTATGTTAAATACACCACCATGTGTTAGGCTACATTATGCAATAACATAGTATCGAGTCTTATTCTGCTCTAAGTGATTCGAAGCGCTTTACATAGCTGTTCCTTGCTAGTTTCGTAATAACCTTGTGAGGCTGGAACAAATACCAATCTCCATTTTTTTTTTAATAAGGAAACTAAAGTCCCAAGACGTTAAGAAATGTATCCAAAGAATACAGCCTATAAATGATGGGCCCGAGATACTAACAAAGAAATACTGTCTAAAAACTAAGCCCTCAACACCCTCTAAGGAAGATGGCAATCACGTGTTCTTATCAGGTACCATCAAGTCCATTTCAACTACCTTATGGACAGAGAAGAAAACCCCGCCAGGTTCTGGACCTTCCTCACGCAGGGTGTTGCTTCATCTCCGTGTTTCAGCTACCATGCCAGTCTATCTCCCGAACCGTCTTTTATTTGGGGACACAACTTGCCCATCATTGAAGTCTAAGGAATTCCATCAAACTCTAATTACTCTGGCATTCTCATTATTCCAATTATACAAAGTACTATCACTGCATATGCCTTTGGTTTTGGAAGCAATCATGAATTCAAATTGAAATTGTGAGCTGTGGCATTAAACATGCATTTCTTAGATTTACTGAGGTGACTGCCATCTCATAAAGGTAAAAATAATGAAGGCATTTTAAGAATATTTGCAGATTGTTTTTTTTAAAAAAAATCAAGCCAAAGTTCATTTTCATTTACCAGGAACACTAGTCTAGCATTCACACTTATGATTCCCTAAAGTGGTGAAAGAAGAAAGTACTGCTACAAGAAGGATTGAGCAAGGGAATGAACTGTTCCTTAACTCTAAATACTTTGTATGGTATTTTACTTACTCCTAATAACACTGTGAGACAGATTTAATAGCCCTGAGTTTTAAAAGAGAAACATTTTCAAAAGCAAAAATTCTTGAAAGCCTTATTAGGCCCACTTTTAAAATATGAACATTTTTAAATTAAAAATTCAAGATATCTTACAAAGAAAGCTATATGTGAAGGAGTTTGCAACCATTATTTTATTACCTCCTTCAAGTTGGTGTACTAGGAAAATACATATATAGACACACATTATTGTAGTTCATTAACCCTATTAACTTTCCAAGAGGAGGAAAGCATTTGAAGACATCGTTGTTTGTTGTTGTTGTTGTTGCTGTTGTTGTTGTGTGGCATCAAGTTGGTTCTGACCCATAGCAACACAACAGGAGGAAGCACTACGCTATCCTGAGCCCAGTGATGCAGCCACTGTGTCCATCCATCTCATTGAGGGCCTTCCTCTTTCACTGCGCCTCGGCTTTACTGAACACAATGTCTTTTTCCAGGGACTGGTCTCCTCTCCTGGCAATAGGTCCAAAGTGTGTATGATGAATCGCACCACCCTTGCCCCTACGGAGCACTCTGGCCATACTTCTTCCAAGAGAGATTTGTTTGTTCTTTCAGCAATCCTTGGTACTTTCAATGTTCTTCTCCAGCACCGCAATTCAAAAGCATTGATTCTTCTTCATTCTTCCTTATTCAATGTCCAACTTTCACACTCATAGAAGGCATGGGAAAATACCATGGCTTGGGACAGGGGCACCTTAGACCTCAAAGTAACATCCTTGCTTTTCAAAACCCTAAAGAGGTGTTATACAGCAGAATTACCTCATGCAATATGTCTTTTGAGTTCTTGACTGCCGCTTCCACAAGCATTGGTTATGGATCCAAGTAAGACAAAATCCTTGACAACCTTTTCTCCATTAATCATGATGCTACCTATTGGTCTAGTTGTGAGGATTTTGATCTTTATTTTGAGTCATATTCCATACTGCAGGCTGTAATCCTTGTTCTTCATCAGCAAGTGTGTCAAGTCTTTTAGCAAGCAAGGTTGTTAATAAACCTTCCTCCAATCCTGATGCCATTTTATTCTTCATATACTCCAGCTTTTTTATTATTTGATCAGGATCAGATTGAACAAGTATAGTGAGAGGCTACAACCCTGAGGTACACCTTTCCTGTTTTGTTTTTTTCTTTCGCATCACTGCCCTGGTGGGAGAAGGAAACCCAGCCTTGCCTCTGGAGAGCTGCTGCTGGATTTGAACCATCAACCCTGTGGGCCACAGTCCCGCACACAACCACTGCACCACCAGGGCTCAGCCACCTTTCCTGTTTTTAAACCACGTAATATTCCCTTTTGTTCCCACAACTGCTCCTCGATCCATGTACAAGTTTCACATGTGCACAATTTAGATATGATGCCAAAAAGCATTCAATTCAGGAAAGGATTATCCTAGAGTTCTCATAATATTAGCAATTACTTTTGGATCCCATAAGGGAGAAGCATAGTAGATATGCTAGCAAGGAGAAAGAATTATAAAATATAAACTAAAGGGATTCTTTTTGTTTTTTGCTTTTGGGGGGGGAGGGAGCATCACTGCCCTAGTGGGAGTAGGAAACCCAACCTTGCTCATGGAAAGCTGCTGCTGGATTTGAACCACCAATCCTGTGGGCTGCAGTCCTGCACACAACCACTACACCACTGGGGCTCAGCAAGAGATTCTTACAAAAGAAACAAAACGAACTAATCTCATTGTGAAAGACTGAAAACTTTTTTTTTCTTTTTAAAATCATTTTATTGGGGTCTTATACAACTCATCGCAATCCATACATACATCTCTGTGTCAAGCACATTTGTACATTTGTTGCCATCATCATTCTCAAAACACCTTCTTTCTACTTGAGCCCTTTGTATCAACTCCTCATTTTTTAGAGGGGCCGATAGATTTGAACCACTGGCCTGTGGTTAGCAGATCAATGTGTAATCTCCCCTACCTTCTCTGTATGCAAATCAGCAATGACACATCAAGTCTTTCCCACATGTCAAATCCCTTTGACTTCTGCCCAATCTCTTCTGATAAAGTTGGATGAAGTTTTCTTTTACAGGTTCATGAGTTCACCTGCATAATTCAGGATGATCTTTCTATTTTAAGATCCATAACTTTAATTACATCTACAAAGTTCCTTTTGCCTTTTAAGGTAATAAATAGATCCTAGGGATAGGAGTGTAGACACTTCAGAGTGTCTACCCACTGGCCCTTAAAGATTTACGTATTTGCCAAATACAAAATACACTCACCACCATTTCAAGGGGCTGAAGGGTCTCATCCTATATATAGCATTAGAATGAAGTAAAAAAAAAAAAAAAAGCTGTCTTCTCAAAGTATAGTTGACCGTAATTGTACAGATGGAGAAAAGCCTGCAGAAGTAGTCTTTGGGTTCCTCATTTGCTGATGGAGCATGGGTTCAGAATGAGAAGAACCCGCTGCTAACATCAATTAATAATTAGAATTGGAATGTGTGAATCTAGGAAAATTAGAAGTCAGCAAAATTGAAATGGAATGTTTAAAGATCAATACTCTGAGCTGAAATGAGGGCTGAGCCCCGGTGGCTTAAGTGGTTGTGTTGGGGACTGCGGCCCGCGGACTTGGCAGTTCAAATCGACCACCAGAGGGCAGTGATACCCCCCCCTAAAAAAAAGAAAGCGGCCTCCTGAGCTGAAAAGGACTGGTATTTGGCCACTTTGAGTTTAAAAATAGATGGTTTATCATACCAGCAATAAAGAGAAATAGCATTGCATTCATCATCAAAAATTTTTTTAATTTTAATTTTTAAAAAATTTAAGTATATTTAAAGATCTAGCTTGCAGTGCTATTCTGTCTATGATAGGATAATATCTATTCCCATACAATGAAATCCAACTAATACAACTATTATTTAAATTTTTGCACCAACCTCAAAATCTAGTGGTACAGAAATTTAAGAAGTTTACCAACATCTTCAGTCTGAAATTGATCAAGATGCACTGATAATTACTGGTGATTGAAATGCAAATGTTGGAAGCATAGAGGAAGGAACGGTTGTTGAAAAATATGGTCTTGGTGATAGAAATGAAGCTGGAGATAGCAAGACCAATAACTTCATCATCACAAATACCTTTTTTTCAATAATACAAAAGGCAACTGACTATACCTGTGGACTTCTCCAGATGGAATACACAGATATCACATTGACAACATCTGTGAAAGAGTCCAAGGAGAAGCTCAATATCCATAGCTAAAACCAAGTAAAGGGCCGACCATAGAACAAACCACTGACTGCTCATATACAAGTTCAAGATGAAGCCGAAGAAAATGGGAACAAGTCTGGGAGTCAAAATATAACTTTAAGTTTATTCTATCTGAATTTTGAGAACATCTCAAAGCAAGTTTGATGTACTCAACACTAATGACAGAAGACCTGATGGACTAATATAGAACAAATTCATAAAGAAGGTAAAAGGAAAGAAAGAAAAGTTTCAAGTGGATGTCAGGAGAGACTGGGACTTTCTCTTACATGTAGAACAGCTAAGGCAAATGGGAAAAATAATGAAATTAAAGAGCAAAATAGAAAATGTCAAAGGGCAGCTCAAGAAGACAAAATGTTATAATGAAATGTGCAAAGACCTTGAGTTAGAAAATCAAAATGGAAGAGCACACTCAGCATATCTTAAACTGAAAGAACTCAAGAAGAAAGTTAAGCCTAAACGGGCAACATTGAAAGATTCGGGGGGGGAGGGGGAGCGGAATGCTCAAGGATGCAGGAAGCATCAAAAGAAGATGGAAAGAATATCCAGCGTCACTGTACTAACGAGAACTAGCTGACATTCAACCATTTCCAGAGGTAGCATATGCGCAAGAACCAGTGGGCCTGAGGGAAGGAAGTGCAAGTTGCATAAAAACCTTAGCCAGAAACAAGGCTCCAGGAACGATGGAATTCCAACTGAAATGTTTCAGAAAACTGCTGATGAAGTACGGAAAGCACTCACTGGTCTATGCCAGGAAACTTGAAGTTGGCCAGTGAGTTGGCCAAGCGACTGGAAGAGATCCATATATGGACCAATTTCAAAGAAAGGTGACCCAACAGAATGCTCATGTTAGAGTATCATTGATAACACATGCAAATAATAATATTCTGCAAATCGTCCAACAGTGGTTGCAGCAATACAATTGCTGATATCGGATGGATCTTGACTGAAAAGAGGAGCTACCAGTTCTGTTCCCTTGTGTTTTATTGACTGTGCCAAGGCATTTGACTGTATGGATTATAACAAACTCTGGGCAACCTTGACAAGAATGGGAATTCCAGAACACTTCATCGTACTCATTCATAAACTACATGGACCAAGAGGCAATTGTGGGATCAGAACTAAGAGACACTACATGGTTTAAAATCAGGAAAAGTGTGGGGCTGAGCCCCGGGGGTATAGGGGTTGTGCGCGGGAGTGCGGCCCACTGGGATGGAGGTTCGATTCCAGCTCCACAGGAGCAAAGGTTGGGCCTCCTACTCCCACCACCAGAGGGCAGTGATGCCCCCCCCCAAAAAAAAGCAACAAAAGACAAAATCAGGAAACGTATGTATCAGGCTTATATCTTCTCATCAAACTTACTCAGTTTGCATTCTGAGCAAAAAATTCGAGGAAATAGATTATATGAAGAAAAACTTGCATCAGGATTGGAGGAAGTTCTTGCTTGCCAAAAGTGAGGAGGACTTGAAGCACCTACAGATGAAGATCAAAGATCATAGCTTTCCGTGTGGATTACAACAAAACACAGAGAAAACAAAAATGTTCACAACTAGGCCAATAGGTAGCATCATGATAAATAGAGAAAAAAGGTGCAGTTGTTAATGATTTCATCTTGCTTGGATCCACAACCAATGCTCATAGAAGCAGCAGTTGAGATCAAACTGCACATTGCATTGGGTAAATCTGCTACACACTGACTCACTGCCATCAAGCTAATACCAACTAGCCATCTGATAGGGCAGGGCAGAACCACTGCTGTGGATTTCTAAAAATGTATGTAACTCTTATGGAAGCAGAAAGTCCCATATTTTCCCCAAATCTGCTGCACAAAACCACTCTAGAGTGTTCAAAAACAAACAGAAATAAGGTGCCCTTGACCCATGCTATGATAGTTTAAACTGTTTCATATGCATATGAAAGTCGGACATCGAATAAGGAAGACCAAAGAAGAATTAGTGCATTTTGAACTATTAAAATACCATGGACTACCAAAAGAACCAACAGATCGGCTTTGGAGGAAATGCAGACAGAAGGCTTCTGAAAGGCAAGGACTGTGAGACTTTCTCACTTATTTGGGACATGTCCTCAGAAAAGAGCATTCTTGATAAAGTATGTGGCAGCAAAAAAGATGCAGGCGCTCATTGAGATGGATGGATCCAAACATGAGAACAACAGCAAGGATGGTGAGGAATCGGATGGGGTTTCGGTCTGCTGCACATAGAGCTGCTATAAATTAGAACCAACGTGATGACAACTGGGAACAATGACATTACTATGCGCATCTTTGTGGATGAGACACAGAAAGGTTGCCTGAGTCATGAGCTAAATTAGTCACAAGCTGAGATTTGAACACAGGCTCCAAAATCCATGCTTTAGCCAATCCGCAATACAAATATTTTGTAACTTGCTTTTTATTTCAACGTTACAGTTTTGTTTTGTTTTGTTTTTTCATCACTGCCCTCGGATGGTGGGAGTAGGCGGCCCAGCCTTGCTGCTGGATTTGAATCTCCAACCCAGGGGGCCGCAGTCCTGCGCACAACCACTACGACACTGGGGCTCAGCAATGTTACAGTTTTTTAATGATCCATTTTAATACTCAAAAAGGTAGTTAATTATTTTAACTGCTGTGTAATAGTCCATTGTATAAATCAACCATAATGTATGGATTCATTCTCCAGTACTATATTGTTTCTACTTCACTGCTATCTCCCCCTACTGATTTAGATTATCTCTATATGTCTCCTCAGAATGTGTGAGAGTTTTCCAAATATCTAGAAATGGAAATATCAAACATGAGTATGTTAATTTTCAGCATTATATAAATGGTACTCACGGTTCATGGACCAATTATATGACCTCCAGCAGACTACAAGGGTTCCTGTTTCACGTGTCTTCACAAATACTTCATGCTGTCAGATATGTAATTTTTTGACTTCTGGTAATTCACTGTTTGAATTTGCATTTTTAACTGTAAATTTATATGCTTGCATCTTATTCACCATGAAAAGGCATTCACATACAGTCAAACATATAAATTTACAATTAAAAATGCAATATCTGAAAACACATTTATATAATGTTCATTTAGAAAATGAGCATACTAATAATTTAGAATTCTAGAACATTTAATTGTGCTCATGTGGAATCTGTACATAGACCAAGAGGCAATCTTTCAAGAGAATACCAGGAAACTGCAGAGCTTCAGAATCACAAAAGCTGTACATCAGGACTGAACTCTTTCATTATACTTATTCAATCTGTATACTGAGCACACAACCAAAGAATCTGGAATATATGAAGAAAAACACTACACTCATGGAAAGAAACATGTATTAACCACCGGCAAATTGCAGATGACATACTTTGGATGCTTAAATCGTTTACTGATACAGATGCAAAAATATGCACCACCAAAAGGAAAAGTATATTTGGAGATTGATTGTGGAAGCAAAAGTACAATTATGTTTGACATGATTAAACTCTAGAATGATGTAAGTATACGCTCCCAAGTCACAGAAAATTAAAAAAAAAAAAGTATAGATCCAGGAATGGGTTTGGGACTTGCATTAAATCCTAGCTCCAACTTAAGAATAATCAGTTCTTACATCATGACTCTGCTGGATCTTCACCATCATGAAATGACCACTGAAGATAAAGGTGCTACAGTCAAGTGGGATGTAGAAAACAGATGGTGGCTAGATGTCAATCGGAATAGTGCCTGAGGCCTTAAAGGCCTGCATCCAAACAAGCAGCCATCTAAGCAAGGATTCAACTAAGTCCACACAGAAGAAGCACAGCAGCTGTGTGATCCAAAGATGACCATTATGACGCTAGAATAAGGTAAAGAGAAAAGCATCAGAGAAAAAATTATGAACACTCAATTGATGGAGGGCTTAGGGGTATGGTGGGAGCCCCAAATCCATCTGCAGGGTGTCTAGTCAGACTGAGCCACTGACAGATCCATAAGCAAGAGCCTCAAACGGCTTTGTTATCAGGTAGAGACTACGGCAATCTTGGTTATGCTGGATCAAACTCTATACGTGGTCAGTTGACCGCCCTATAGACACACCCTGATTTTATCCTGGGTGGAAGTATCTCTCGTTCCACGACAGAAATTTCTTCCCTGGCCTTTTGAATCTTATGGGCATCTTCTCCTTCTTATACATTATTTGTATTTTTGTCTCTATACTATTATGATTTTATCCTTACCACCCTAGTGCAATTTTGTTTTTCATTGTTTTAGGTTGAGTCCCCCAGCTGTGAAGCATAGGAGGAGTAGATGCACAATTACAATAACTGATAGGAGGGGATAATGAGATCCAGGGGTGTGGGGTGAGTGAAAGGAAGGGAAAGAGGGTTGAGGGATTTGAAGGTGGGAGCAGGGAGCGGGGAGGGAGCCCTAGAACCGATTGTCATTATACAACTTATCTTAAAGACAATTTAACCATGGATGGATGTGGGTGGTCGGGTGGGAAATACTCTAAAGTTGATGTGGTAATTATTGTATAATTCTTCTTGATATGATTGAATGGTTGAAGCATTGAATTGTATGAGATTTACATTATATGGCAATAAAACTGTTGGGAAAAATATATATACATAAAGAATAATATATCTATTCTTTATATATAATATATTATATATACATAAAGAATAATATGTGTTCTTTATATATAAAGGAAAATATATACAAAATATATACATATATACATAAAATATATATGCATGAATATATATACATAAAGCTGAACATAAAAATCCTCACAATTTGATTAATAAGCAACAGCATGACAGATGAAGCAAAGACTGAAGTTGTGACAGATTTCATTTCACTTGGATCCACAATAAAAGCCTATGGGACTAGCAGTCAAGAAACCAGAGGACATAATGTGTTGGACAAATTTGCTAAAAAACATAAATAATTGGCTGAGCCCTGGAGGCATAGTGGTTCATTGCGGGACTGCGACCTATTGGCTTGGCAGTTCAATCCAGCAGCAGCAAGGCTGGCCCTCCCATTTCCACCAGAGGGCAGTGATGTCCCCAAAAAAACAAAACAAAAAACATAAGTAATTGTTTAAAGTTATATATGTAGCTATATAAGTGTATATTATATACATAATTTTTGAAGACTATGATATGCCTGACCCAAACTATGGTATTTTTAATCACATCATATGCACATGAAGACCAGATAGACAGTGAATAAGGATGTGTGAAGAAGAGCTGATATATTTAAATTATGATGTTTGCAAAGAATATTAAATAAATCATAGAGTGTCAAAGAATTAACAAATCTGTCTTAGAAGTATAGTGAAAATGTCCCTTAGAAAAGTTACAGTGGTTCTTAAATTATGATAGTGATTGCACAACTGTTCTTAGCATGATAGAAGGATTAAATGGTATGCTATGTGAGGTGCGTGCCAATAAAACTATATTTTAAAGAAAGAAAGGATGCCTGGAGTGTCCTAACTCATTCTTTGGACATGGGCATGTCATCATGCTGCTTTTGAAGACTATCACGCTTGGCCAACCAGAGTGCCCAAAATAGGGAAGACCCTCCCAGTTCTCCTGACACAATGACCGCAACAACAGTGAGGTAGAGCATCATTCTTTGTTCAGGCATACTTTTCTTAAGCAGCAATAATAAGAGAAAAGAGACAAAATACCTCTGGCAGTCTTTTCATTCAGATTCACGCCATATTTTGCCAACGCTCTAATCACATTACTCTGCCCAGCCATGCAAGCTGCATACAACAGATTTCTCCCAACGATGTCTTCTTCCAAGAGCAGCTGCATGGCCTGCTCATGGTGAGGATTCTCAGGATCCTCAAATATCTTCTGCAGGCCTTCCACATTCCCTGTGAGAGCAGGTTCGAAGAGGGGATTCACAAGGCTTGTTTCCTCTGGTTCTCCGGCAGTTTCTTCTTCTTGATGGGACAAAACCACTGATTTTTCTGAACCCTCTGACTCTGGAGGTCCTTCTGACTCCATTAACCTCAGAGATACCTACAATCAAGAACACTCATAAAAATCTATACAAACCAAGCAGTATGTATGTACAGGTGGTCCCCATAGTTACAAAGTCAACCCTAGAAACCCCGTTATGCTAAAAATCTGAAGTATATTCAATGGCGTGTAATAACAAAGGGGCACTACTTTGGGACTAGCATCAAAACATTATTATGTAAAAGATTTTTAGGTGTATCTATAAGTGCTTCTTAAGTGGTTGAGCTTTTTATGCATAGAAAGGCACATTATACATGAAGACAAATATCTAACTGTCCGTAGGCACAAACTGTACCTAAGTGCTCTGATTTATGGACAGATTTGACTTAAAGACAAATTTAGGAAATAGCCTCGTAACCGAGAAACTGCCGGCACATATTTTTATTTGCTGAATCGATGAAGATGAATAGAAAATAATTGGTTTATAAAACAATAAATCCACACAATCAGTAAAACTTATTGTGTATATACTATGAATAAAGGCAATGCCTAAATATATAATATGTACCAAATGTGTCATATAAATTTCAAATGCAATAGGAACCAGTAATGAAAGAAATCAATATAGGCTGGGTTAATTCAGAAAACACTTGAATGAGGATGCTGAAGAGATGCACTTGCTTAAACAGAGATGCATGAAGAGAAGTGATAAATATAGTTAGATAATGGAAACTAGATTATAGACATTTTATAATCTGTAGAGCCATTTAGACAAGTCAGTTATTCAATAATACTGAATTTTTTATGAATAGTGCTGTGTGGGTTCTATGTAAGATACCGTGATTGACAGCTCACTTTGGGGTGAGTCAGCATGGGGGGAGGAAAGGCTGTAGGATGGATGTGGTGGTGATTGTACAATTCTCCCTTGACATGTTTGAACAATTGAACTATTCAAGTCTTTGATATGTAACTTACATGCCAATAAAACTGTTTGGGGAAAAAAAGACATTTGTTTGGCAAGTATTCCAATTCCATGGTGATGATTCAGCTGCGTGATCCTCTCATATGAACAAGAATTTTGGTAGCATCACTGTTGACAATAGTAAAAACCAGGGAGGAAAACCAGTGCCCGCACACTGGAGCATAAACTTTGGCAAACTCACACAAATAGCACATAGCAGTTTAAATTTGTAAATTACAGAGACATGCAACGTGACAGTAAGTTGTTCCTGACATGGCTTGATGATCTCCGCCACCTGGTGTTCACACCCTTGAGCAATCCTCTTAGCTGGAGAGTGGGCTGGATCTAGTGACTTCCTTCTCACAAAGAGTAGGGCAACCATGATGAGATACCTCTCTCATGAATCAGTTACAATAGACTGTGACTTGTGCCTTGCTGGTATTCTTGCCTGGCTCCTAGGGATGCTCTGATGGCAGCTTGGAAAGGGTCTGAGAGCAACTCCTGCCCAAGGACCAGCATGGCTCCGAGAGTCTGAAGACTGAACAAAGGCCTCGAGTTAGTAGCCCTTGATAGAAAAATCAATCAAAGTTGTCCTAAAAAGGCCCAGCAAATGAAAACAAGAACTATGCTATGTGTCTGCCCCTTTCTTTAAAATTAGCCCTAAAGCGCAAGTCTCTCAATCTTCCAATCTCTACAAATTGTCCGATCTCCATAACAAAAGAAGGGAAAGAAAATGGAGATTGGGGGAGAGAGTTGGGTTAGCGAAGCAACTGTGACTACCACCATTAAAATTAGGTCCAAATTTTATCTTTGAGATTATTTAATCCAATTCCTTCATGTTATATACTATAATGGAAACTTGTAATCCTTTTTAGGTGTCTGGCATCCAACTCTTCACCCTTTCAACAAGCCACACACACACTTTTCTTATAGAATGTCAAATTTCCCTTTTGGATAATTCTTCTAGTAGAAAGTAAAACAACCTTCCACAACAGAAACCAAAGAAGCAAAATTTTCCTTCTCTCCATCACAGCACAAGCTGCGGCGTCACAAGACATAAGCCAGTCAGTTGCTCACGCCCACATTTTGTCCAAGATACATTGTGCATGGGTATGTTTTCATATGTATAGTTTACATATGCAGACTAAATACGGCTCATCCTTACTCTCTCTAGAAGCCTTGGTGGCCTAGTGGTTACACGTTGAGCTGCTAACCACAAGGTCAGCAGTTCAAAACCACCAACCACTCCAAGGGAGAAAGATGGGGCTCTCTAGTCCCATAAGGAGTTACAAGCTCAGCAATAGACTGGCGCAATTCTATCCTCTCTTATAGGGTCACCATGAGTTATGATAGACTTGAGAGCAGTTAATTTGGGTTTTGTGTTGCTGCCACTATATAACATACTTTTTCATTATTCTGTTTTTATAGACTTGAGAGCAGTGAATTTGGGTTTTGTGTTGCTGCCACTATATAACATACTTTTTCATTATTCTGTTTTTCTTAAGGCTGGGTGCAACTCACTAAATTATTTTCATGATGCATTAATGTGTGAAAGTAAACAAGGGTCTTAAAAAACTGCATGAAGACTAAAGAAACAAACAAGAAAAAAGACAAATGCAAAGAAAGGAATCTAAAGAAATTTGACAGCATGTATTTATGGCGAGGGGCCCTGGTGCTTAGTGGTTATTCATTGGGCTGCTAACTACATGGTCAGGAGTTTGAAACTACCAGGAGCTCCATGCGAGGAAAAACAGGGCTTCTTACTCCTGTAAAGAGTTAGTCTTGGAAACTCACAAGGGCAGTTCTACTCTGTCCTTTAAAGTCACCATGAATTGGCATCCCTGAATGACAGTGAGTTTGGTTTGGTGTAGTTCCCACCCTTGGTCTATGGCTAATAGCTTAGGTGACATACTATACTCCAACGTACCCAGGACAGATCCAGTTATATCAGTTCTTTTTGTATCATTTCTAATAGTGTCCTAATTCATGCTCAAAACTGTGTTCAACTACTATAAACAATGAATTACTTGATTGCCCTATTAAAATTAATGAAAATAACATATTCAAACCTTAGGAAAAAAGAGAAAGGGAAGACTTGTTTTGAATGCTTATGCTCAGAGAACAAGAGCCCAGCACATCCCCAACACAATTGCTGAAGACAGAGAGGGTGCACAAGCAAATGTGGTGAAGAAAGCTGATGGTGCCTGGCTATCAAAAGATATAGTGTCTGCCGTGTTAAAGACTTGAAGGTAAACAAGCAGCCATCTAGCTCAGAAGCTCAAAGCCCACAAGGAAGAAGCACACCAGCCTCTGTGATCACAAGATCACAATCTATGTCAAAGGAATAATGTATCAGTCATCAAAGAACAAGGGATCATAATCATTGTGAATGAGGGGGGCATACTGAGTGGGGACCCAAAGCCCATCTGTAGACAACTGGACAGCCCTTTATAGAAGGGTCTCGGGGAGAAAACAAGCCAGTCAGGATGCAGTGTAGCAATAATGAAACATACAACTCTTCACACACACCCCACTATCATGATCCCAATTCTATCTTATAAATCTGGCTAGAACAGAAAACATACACTGATATGGATGGGAACTGTTTCCAATACAGGGAATCCAGGACTAATGAACCCTTCATGACCAGTGGTGAGAGCAGAGATACCAGGACAGTGGAAGGAAGGTGGGGTGGAAAGGAGGAACTGATTACAAGGATATACATATAACCCCCTTACTGGAAGAGGGACAGCCGAAAAGTGGGTGAAAAGAGAAGTCAGACAGTGTAAGACATGACAGAATAAGAATAATTTATAAATTATCAAGGGCTTATGGGGGGAGGGGGTTGTGGGAAGAAAAGGGGGAAATGAGGAACTAAGGACTCAAGTAGAAAGCACATGTTTTGAGAATGATGAGGGCAACAAATGTACAAATGTGCTTGACACAATGGATGTAGGTATGGAATGTGATAAGAATTGTATGAGCCCCCAATAAAATGATTTTTAAAAAAGTAGGAGCCCAAACATGAGTTCCAGAAGATACTAAGGAAGATCTGATTCTTATTTCTTTTTTCCTTTCTTTTTCTAATCTCTATTGCCTTTAGCTCTAGGAAACCATCTGTGTCTTCCCCAGTCCTCATCCTCTTACTGAACTAAATTCTTTTCTCCTTCACCTAAGTTAACACTTGGCTACCCTCTAGCTCAGAGGTTCCCAAACTTATATGGTCTACTGCCCTCTTAAAAAAAAAATTCCTGGGCTGAGCCCCGGTGGCGTAGTGGTTGTGCGGGGGACTGTGGCCCACTGGGACGGAGGTTCAATTCCAGCAGTGAGGCTGGGCCTCCTACTCCCACCACCGGAGAGCAGTGATGCCCCCCCCAAAAAAAATTCCTCATGACCTCCCTAGCAATGAAAACCTTTTGTACTCCAGCCCAGAATCCAGGATAAAGTGTAGGTATCTGCTCTTACAATGCCCTCAGATTATTCCACATGCCACCAGGGGGCAGTGACGCCCACTTTAGGAAACTATACTGGTGACTCCCCTTCCCATCTCTCCCTTCCCTCCTACTCCTGATAATCATCAGAGGAGATTTCTTTTAGTGTTAAAATATATTCTTGGCTTTTTAATAATAGTGGTCTCATAACATATTTATGCTTTGGTGCTTAACTGATTTCACTCAGCAAAGCATCCTCCAAGTCCATCCTTGTTGTGAGGTGTTTTGTTTTCCTATGTACTCCTACTCCTACTAGCCCCAGAATAGGTTATTTTCTATCACAACTAGCTCAAGCTTTATTCCTACTAAGCCCAGATTCTTTCCTAAAGCATTTCATAACTCCTTTCTAGAATGTACCCTAATATCTCCCTTCTTTGACCTTCAAAGACCATTATATAAAATTTGTACCACACGATTTACCAAATATAGTATTATGTTCTTTTATAATTCTTTTAAGATGTGTAAGAAATTTACCCAACTAGATTTCAAACACTCTGGGGGCGAGGACTAAGTATGAAGCCTCTTTTGAATCACTTCCAGACTTACCACAATTTTTTTGGGGGGGGGGGTCATCACTGCTCTCTGGTGGTGGGAGTAGGAGGCCTAGCCCCACTACTGGAATTGAACCTCCGTCCCAGTGGGCTGCAGTCCCACGCACAACCACTACGCCACCGGGGCTCAGCCCTTACCACAATTTTTAACAGGTCTATAATTGCCCCTATTCTTCTTATGGTCAAGAACATGAGTTTTGGAAGCAGAAAGACTTGTGCTCATAATCTAATTCTGGAATTTACTAGTTGTATAATATGAGGTTGTGTCAAAAAATATTACTAATAGGGCTCTAGTTCACACATGCATTGACTTACTGCAAACAATACAGTGTTAAACCCGTCTCTTTGATCAGTGGATCAGTGCAAACAAAGTTAACAATACCTTGTCTTAGCCTCGATGGGATGCCTTCAAAATAAGGGTCTAATGTAAACAGTGAATTCTGAAAAGATTTGCTGGGCCAGACAAAATCAAGGCAGGGAGGCCAGCTCAGAGGTTATAGCAACTGCCTTTTTGGATCACAAAGTCATCATCTTGATAGATAGTCTTAAAGTACACAAAATGCTTATGAAGGCTTTTTATAAAGAAGGGTTTTTGTTTTTGATTTGTCTTGTGTTGTTTTGCTTTGTTTTTATTTTTAATTGCAAACTGCTCTGGTGAGGAAAGGTCAGGAAAACTGTCTTGAGGAAATTTTTCAATCAAGTAAAAACCTATGGGAAAATTTCCTATGGGGAAATCTCCCTGGGAAGCCTTACTTCATTTACCCTGAAGAGCCCTGGTGACTTAATGGTGAGGTGTTGGGCTACTAAGCATAAGGCCACCAGTTTGAAACCAAAGTCCTTCCCCAGGAGACAGATGTAAAGAGTCGTTCTTGCTGGGTGCCATCAATTTGATCAGACCCATAGAAACCTTATGCACAACAGAACAACACTCAGCCTGGTCCTGCATCATCCTCACAATTGTTCCTAGATCTGAGCCCATGAATGTAGTCACTGTGTCCATCCACCTCGCTGAACGGCTTCCTATTTTTCACTGCCCTTCCACTTTGCCAAGCATGATATCCTTTTCCAGCGACTGGTCTCTCCTGACAACATGTCCAAAGCATGTAAGACCAAGTCTTGTGATCCTTTCCTCTAAGGAGCACTCTGGTATTATTCCTTCCATCACACATCAGTTGGTCCTTTTAGCAGTTGGTCCTTTTGATTGCCCTATTAAAATTAATGAATATAACATATTCAAACCTTAGGAAAAAAGAGAAAGGGAAGACTTGTTTTGAATGCTTATGCTCAGAGAACAAGAGCCCAGCACATCCCCAACACAATTGATACATGGTACATTCAATATTCTTCTCTGATACCACAATTCAAATACATCAATTCTTCTTAGGTCTTCCTTATTCAAGATCCATATTTCACATGCATAATGAGGCAATGGAGAATACCATGGCATGAGTCAAGCACGCCTTAGTCCTCGAAGTAATATCCCTGTTCTTCAATACTCTAAAGAAGTCTTGTGCTGCGTATTTATATAATGCAATACATCTACTGGTCCCTTGACCGCTGTTTCCAAGAGCACTGATTGTGAATTCAAGCCAGACAAAATCCTTGACAACTTCGCTATTTTATCCATTTATCATGATGTTATCTATTGGTACAATTATGGGGATTTGGGTCTTCTTTACAGTGAGCTGTAATTCAAACCGAAGGCTGCCATCCTTGACCTTCGTCAGCAAATGCCTCAAGTTCTCCTCACTTTAAGCAACTAAGGTTGTGTCATCTACCTATCTCAAGTTGCTAAGAAGCTTTCCTCCAATCCAATTCTTCTTCATATAACCCAGTTTCTCTTATGATTTGCTCAGCATGCAGATTGAATAAATATGGTAAGAGCATGCAACCCTGATGCATACCTTTCCTGAATTTAAGCATTATGTCCTTGTTCTGTTCAAACAACTGCTTCTTGATGCATGTGCAAGTTTCTCATGAGCACAATGGAGTGTTCTGGAATTCCCATTCTTCTCACAGTTTACTATGGTCCACACAGTTGAATACTTTTTCATAGTCAAGATCCATCTGACATCAGAAATGATATCCCTTGTTCCGTGTCCTCTTCTGAGCCTGACCTGAACTTCTGGCAGTTCCCGTCAAATGTACTGCTACAACCATTGTTGGGTGAACTTAAGCAAAACTTTACTTGCATGTCATATTGACCCTCCATTAAAATAATCTATTCGTCATAAAGATAAGATGGTAGTAGTTCTATTTTGTTTTTTTCAATGCAGATTGGGAGGTTGGGCAATCTTTTGTCCTGTTATATATAAGGTCACTATGAGTCAAAGTCAGTTTGATGGAGAACTAACAACAATATTCCTATGAAGCATCTAGGTAAATGATTTTCTATTTAATAACCAGCAGGAAAAGGGCCACTTTGGGCAGTTTGAGTTAGGTGTTGGGCTGCTAACCACAGAGTCAGGGGTTCAAACCCACCAGTCACTCCACAAGAGAAAGCGAACCTTGAAGAATCTGTATGAGGTTGCTATGAGTCAAAATCAACTCGACAGCAATGGACTTGGGGTTTGTTTTGTGTTCGGACTATTGAACACTTGACTACAGCAAGAACATTCTGCATCTAGAAATCACTCTGACTCCAAATTAATTCAGAGATTTGAAGATAAATTAGATCAAAACTAGATATAAGTTTCAGGCCAAAATACTCAAAGCTGACCTAAAAACACTGTTGAGTGGAGTTTAATTTCCAAATCAGGCCAGACTAATTATGATTATCTTGTTCCAAAACTCTTTGATCTTAATACTCTTTTATACTCTCAGAAAATCAGATTCCTAAAAAAAACTTCTGTTTGTATGTGTTAATATTTATCAAATTAAAAGTTAAATCTTAGGAATATCTACCATATTGATTCATCTTACACAACAATTACATCTTAAATATTAAAATACAGCATATAAAAATCTGGTAAGAGAGCAGCTCTGCTTTATATTTTTGCGGATTCTTTCTGTTGGATCTTCGTCTCTGTGCAAACATACGTCTGAGACAACATGTGATGCTGTGATGCCACATACCATGTAGCTTCTGGACAATTTACCATTGAAACGTGAGAGAATTTGAGTGCAAGTGCCAGTGCCGTTTTAGAATTGATACTAAATCTTTTCTGACTAGTAGTCTACCTGAAAGAACTTTGGAGGGACTTCAAGGCTATCCAGACTACAACTGAAAAACAATGGACCAGGGGTAGCCCTCACTCACTCCAGCCTAGAGTTAAACTCTCAAGATATCCCAGTCCAAACTAGACAACTGAAATCAGTCGTTCTGAAAGGCAAAGGTCACAACATTTATCCTCAGGTCCAGCTTTTAGAAGAGAATATCTGATTAGAATAACAACCACCCATCCTGTTATGTGTTTGAGGACTGGGGTGGTACACATTGAACTACCAATCTCAAAGTAAGCAGTCTGAACATGACACATTTATAGCATCAGAAATCTACAGGGGTAGTGGGCCTCTGTCCTATAGGGTCACTTTGACTTGGACCTGACTTGTTGGCAGTGATGAGTCATATGTTTGGTGATCTATTACTGACTATATTCATATTCTGTCTTCTGAAAACAAGACAATGAATTCTATCTTTCCCTTTTCTCAGTGTGTCATTTAGAAAGGTTAAGCATATTTTTATTATAAATACTCATGGAATATTTATAATATTGCTTTCTTTCTTTTTAACTTTTGATCAATTTTCTTTTTTGGGGGGAGGGGGGCCATCACTGCCTCTGGTGGTCATGGGAGCTACCCCGCGCTGCTCCTTAGAGCCGCCGCTGGCCACCAAGCCCGCAGGCCGCAGTCACCACCGGGGCTCAGCCCCGATCAATTTTCTATATATTAAAAAGTCTAACTCAAGAGACCAGAACAAGAAGAAAGTATTACTTACATTTCTGAGAATATATAGCAAATAAAAATAATAAACAATATAACAATAACCAAGGGACAAGATGTGCCTTTCTACTCACTCACAGACTTACAGTCTCCAAAACCCACAGGGGCAGTTCTCTGTCCTGTAGGGTCGCTGAGTCAGCATACACTCCATGACAATGGTTTGTTTGTTTGTTTGTTTTAATAACAAAGAACCAGATATAACAAATAAGGACCTGGAAATGATCATTAAAACTTCTTATTTTATGAAAGAAAAAAAATAAGGTTCAGAGAGTTACATAGGTTAGACCAAAACAGAACCTCCTGTCTACAGGCCTGAGGTTCACCAAGCTCTCACCCATTAGAGGAAATAAGGATACAGTGTCATCTAATCAACTACAAGATGGGTATGGTAGTGGTTGTGGTGGCTCTGCATGATGATTTCTTTGAAATTATTTAGAAATATGTAAATACTAGCACTTCAAGTATGTCCTTTCAGAAAGACCCTTTGAGATCACATTATTGTGCCTATTTTAACAGATGAAGTTTAACTCCAAATGCAACACCAAATCCACTGCCATCAAGTCCTTTCCAAGTCATAGTGACTTAACCACAGAAACTGTAGAACCGTAGAACCGCTCCCTAGGTTTCCGCAGACTATAAATCTTTACAGGAGCAAACAGCCTCCTCTTTCTCCAAAGGTGTAGCTGGAACAGAGAGCTTATGTTAGCAGCTCAGTGCTTACCCACTGTGCCATCAGGGTTCCTGTGAAGGTCAGATAAAAAACAAACAAAACCACTGCATGGAGTCACTGCTGACTCACAGCAACCCTCCTGTAGGTGTCTGAGACTGCCACTGTTCACAGGAGTAGAAATCCCAGTCTTGGGCTGAGCCCCGGTGGCGTAGGGGTTGTGCGCGGGGCTGCGGCCCACTGGGATGGAGGTTCAATTCCAGCAGTGAGGCTGGGCCTCCTACTCCCACCACCGGTGAGCAGTGATGCCCCCCCCCCCCCCCCCAAAAAAAAGAAAGAAATCCCAGTCTTTCCCCCTCAGAGCTGCTGGCGGCTTCAAACTGCCAACCATGTGGATCACAGCGCAATGCATAACCACCACACCACTCGGGCTCATCTGGGGTTCAGATAGATTAAGCAACTTGCTCAAAGTCATAGTAAATAGCACAGTGACAAGATAACATCAAGAGTGCAAGGACAACTAGGAGTAAAACTCATAGCACTTTGGGAATAAACCCATCCCAAACCCTCATAGTAAAAAAATGCCAGATTCACGAGAGCATACTTTTTATGACATAGTAGAAGTGATTAATTTTACCAAATCATAATCCTTGAGAACACATATTTTTAGTATGTGGACAAACAGAAAACACATAAAGCATTTCTCTTGTATATAAAAAAGGTATAATAATTGCCCAAAGGTATACAATTGCTGTATGCTGAACCAACTACTTTTTTTTTTCCAACTACTTTTCCCGTAGAGCATCATTTTTACTTGATAGCAAAATTGTTCAACTCTGGTTATTCAGCCTCACTGACATTTTCTCAAAAATCAATCAAGTGAGCCTGTCATTGCAAGAACAACTGATAATATTTCTTGCCAATTGCAATATTCAAGCTTCTGAACAAAATACAGCATGAGAAAAATATACTGGTCATAATGAATCTGCCTCCTTCACAATATCTTAGATCAGTGGTAATAGTTAGGGATGCAATTTTTTGACAGTATATCACAGTACATGTTAACATTTGGAAGATCTGAGTAGCTCAATGAATCAATAGTCCAACTAATAATGCATGATGTCACAAAATCCAAAACTGGTAAAAGAGCCATTCAAAATGTGAGAAACCAACAGATTTTAATGTAAAGTCCCTTGAGCTTGAAGTTAAAACAAATGGCCATCTAGCAGTGAAGTAATAGAGCCCACATGGAAGAAGCACACCAACCCATGTGATGGGATCAGGTATCAGGCATCAGAAGACCCCAAACAACCACTTCGACTTAAACAAGGGGGATCAGAATGGAGAATCAATGGCCATATGTAGACAATTGGACATCCCTCCTAAAAAGGGTCACAAGAAAGGATGAGCCACCCAGGATACAGAATAACACCAATAAAATAACATTCCTCTAGTTCTTTAATGCTTCTTCCTCCCTCCCTACCCCCCACTGTGATGACTCCAGTTCTATCTAATAAATCTGGCTAGATCAGAGCATGCACACTGGTACAGATAAGAGCTCTTGACACACAGAATACAGGACAGATAAATCCCTCAGGACCAATAATGGAAGTAGCTATACCATGAGGATAGGGAGAAGGTGAGGGTTAGGAGGGGAAGAAAAGGGGAACTGATCACAATGATTTAATGCACAACACATCAACAATGTGGATAGAGGGAGACCACGGATAGTGTAAAATATGGAAATAAAAATAATTTATAAATGATCAAGAGCAGGGGTGCAAGGGGGAAAAACAGGAGCTGATACCAAGAGCTCAAATAGAAAGAAAAGTGTTTTGGAAATGATGATGGCAACACATGTACAACTGTGCTTGATATAATTGATGCATTGATCAACAAATTGATTGTTATAAGAGCTGCATGAGCTCCCAATAAAATGATTTGTTAAAACTTACAAAGGAAAAAAAACTTACAAAGAAAAAATACCCTCGATATGGATTCAAATTCCACATTGCAATTAGTCTTTAAGAAACTACCACCTGTCAAGTTTGGGTAAAAAATATATACAACGATGTTAAAATGTTATTAAAATGCCCCACTCCTGACTGCGGCCCACTGGGATGGAGGTTAGATTCCAACTCCACAGAGCAAAGGCTGGGCCTCCTACTCCCACCACCTGAGGGCAGTGATGCCCCCCCCAAAAAAATACCCCACTCCTTTCTAACTATCTGAATGAGGCTGAATTTTTCTCATGTAACTTAAGCAAAACAACATATTGCAATCAACTGAATGCAGAAACAGGCATAAAAATATAAATTTCTCATTTAATATTTTCTGCCTTTTTTATTTTTTTAGGCATCTGATGGTGGGAGTAGGAGGCCCAGCCTTTGCTCCTGGGAGCTGGAATTGAACCTCCAACCCAGTGGGCCGCAGTCCTGCGCAAAACCACTACACCACCGGGGCTCAGCCTTCTGCCTTTTTTTTTTTTTTTGGCATCACTGCCCTCAGGTGGTGGGAGTAGGAGGCCCAGCCTTTGCTCCTGTGAGCTGGATTTGAACTTCCATCCCAGTGGCCGCAGTCCCGCGCACAACCACTATGCCACCAGAGCTCAGCCTTGCCTTTTTTTTTTTTTTTAATTGAGGTTTTTCTCTCTTTTAGTTGGTCATTACTACTGGGTCCTTTTTTTGGTTTTTTTTTTGTCTTTGCTTCCTATGTTTTCCTACATAGGAAATTCAGGATGGGTGGTTCCATGAAGACAGTAACTGAATTAATCATTATCTGGGAACACAGAAGAGAATGTGGGAAGACAACAACAATGGGTAAAAAGAAGGAAGAAAATGTTCCAAAATTGACTGTGGTGATGACTGCACATCACTTCTCAATATGATTATATCATTCAGTTGTATGATATGTTCATTCTATTTTAATAAGACTAGTTTTAAATTAAAATTCCTTTTTTTAAAGGGAAAAGTGTAACTTTCTTTCATTAAGCAAGAAAGGGATTTATAGAAATGGAAAACAGGGTCATGTTCTAGTTGTAAAATATAGCTATTGTCGCCTTTCCAATATGATCACTGAATACAAAGCAGGTGCATAAGCAAATGTGATGAAGAAAGCTGATGGTGCCCAGCTATCAAAAGAAATAGCATCGGAGGTCTTAAAGGTTTGAAGATAAAAAAGCAGCCATCTAGTTGAGAAACAAAGCCCACATGGAAGAAGCACCTCAGCCTGTGTGATCACGAGGTGTTGATAGGATCAGGTATCAGGCATTAAAGAACAAAAAAATCGTATCATTGTGAATGAGGGGAAGTGTTGAGTGGAGACTCAAATTCCATCTATAGACAACTAGACATCCCCTTAGAGAAGGGTCATGGGGAGGAGATGAGCCCATGAGGGTGCAGTGTAGCACCGATGAAACATACAACTTCCTCTAATTCTTTAATGCTCCCCCACTATCAGAATCCAAATTCTATCTTTCAAATCTGACCAGACCAGAGTATATACACTGGTACAGATAAGAGCTGGAAACACAGGGAATCCAGGACAGATAAATCCCTAAGGACCAGTGGTGATACTGGGAGGGTGGAGGAAAAGTGGGGTAGAAAGGGGGAACTGATCACAAGGATTTACATATAACCCCATCCCTGGGGGATGGACAACAAAAAAGTAGGTGAAGGGAGACATCGGACAGTGTATAACATGACAAAATGATAGTAATTTATAAATGATCAAGGGTTTGTGAGAGAAGTGGGATGGGGAGGGAGGGCAAAAACAAGGAGCTGATACCAAGGGCTCAAGTAAAGAGAAAATGTTTTGAGGGTAATGATGACAACAAACATACAAATGTGCTTGACACAATGGATGGATGGATGGATGGATAGATTGTGATAAGAGTTATATAAACCCCTGATAAAATTATTTAAATATAGTTGTTGTTCTTAAGAAATATGTTAACTGTGTCAGCGTGAAATAGGTCTATTTTTGTTATTTGAGTCAATACATATTTTACATGTCTCAGTTCAATCTCTAATATTTCTATGCACCATGAGCAGCTCAAATGGCTAGTGCTCAACTACTAACCATATGTGTTGATGGTTTGAGGAGCACTGTTGGCTTAATGGTTCACTAGTTGGACTGCTAAGCACAAAATCAGCGGTTCAAAACTATCAGCTGTTCCATGGGTAAAAGTCGAGGCTTTCGACTCCTGTAAAGAGTTACAGTCTTGGGAACCCGTAGTTGCAGTTCCACCCTGTGCATTAGTGAGGGGTTTTAGGGTCAGAATTGGTTTGTTGATAGTGAGTTTTGAGTAGGGCCATAAAAGAAAGACCTAGTGAACTGCTTCCATGCACATCACAGCCAAGAAAACCGTATGAAGCTATTTCCCTTTCACACACAAGGTATCCATGAGTTGGTATAGGATCTGAGGGGTTTTTTTTTTTAATACTATTTCTAATCTTTGCCCAAAGTGGCCATAGTTGAACAAAGCTTAATTGCTTGGCTGCAAACTGAAACCAATCCAATCATTCCCCTCCCGAGGAAATTAAAACTCATTGTCATCGGGTCAAATCAACCCACAGCAACCCTGTAGGGCAGGGTAGAATGCCCCTCGTGTCCCAAGACCACAAATCTTAAAGAAGTAAAGAGTCTCATCTCGCTCTGTCGGGCAGCTGGTGGTTTCAAACTGCTGACCTTGAGGAGAACAGCCTAATATGTAACCCACTACATCATCAGGGCTCCTCTGTAATGATTACAAACTAGAAAACTCCATGGAACAGTTGTACTTTGTCCTACAGGGTCACTAATACCCGGCACTGACCCAAGGGGACACAACAACAATAATATTGATGGTATAAATCATTGCTACCCCTATTAAGGAAAGCTTTTTATGGTTCTCAATAATTTCTATGAGTGTAATGGAATCCTGGTAGCAAAAAATTAGGCTCACTGCTTTAGGACATACATGAAACCTGGAAGCAGTTGAGATTTTTTTTTTGTTTTGGGGGCATCACTGCCCTCTGGTGGTGGGAGTAGGAGGCCCAGCTTTGCTGCTGAATTTGAACCTCCAAACTAGTGGGCCGCAGTCCCGCGCACAACCACTACGCCACCGGGGCTCAGCCAGCAGTTGAGATTTCTATTAGACGGAAAGAAAGGAAATTGGTGTCGTTTGGTGATAGGATTGTTTCTGTGGCATGGAGGCAAATTGATTGCATCACATAGGGGCGGTCTAGGACAGACCAGAACTCCCACGTATTATTTCCCAGGTTGGAAGGCTTCATGGCAAAGGAGTCAGTGCTGGACTGCTAATAGGAAGGTCTGCAGTTCCAACCCACCAGCCACTCCTCAGAAAGATGAGCAAATCTTTTCCAATAAAGACGTCCAGTCCCAGAAACCCTCTATGACTATTCTACCAGTCTACTTAGTGCCGGTGAGCTTGTTGGGTTTAGAATCTTTACAGGAGCAGATGCGCAGGTCTTGACATTTGCAGAGCCCCTGGGTGGGTTCCAAGGCTGAACTGGGCTAAACGCTGAAATCTTAACCAATGTGCCAGGTGTTCTCCTTGATGAAAACCTATTGGGGGAAAGGAGGGAGTTGAATGGGACTCACAGGTCTTCCCAGCAGGAATTCCGAGTAACTACAAGGCCCTTAAGGCAGTAGGACCTGGGAGTGCAAAAGAGGCCTGTGCACAAGTCACACACGAACCACAGATTACAGCCAAGAATGCCATCGAGGCAAGGAGCACCTATGTACAGGGAACATGGCTGCAGAGTCCAGAAAAGACAAAGGTGCCCAGACGCTTCTCCATACCTGACTGCATCTGACACGACCAAACATCAGACACGACCATCACAAGGGCAGAAATGGAAGGAGGGATTATCTGAGAGCCATTTTTTTTTTTTTTTAGGCATCACTGCCCTGGTGGTAGGAGTAGGAGGCCCAGCCTTTGCTCCTGTGAGCGGGAATTGAACCTCCATCCCAGTGGGCCGCAGTCCCGCGCACAACCACTACGCCACCGGGGCTCAGCCCTGAGCCATTTTTTTTCCAATAAGAAAATGCTTATGAAAGAAACTAAATCGGTCATAGACAAGTGTGTGTATGTGTGCATCCCATGAAAGTGAAATAACATAAATCAAAATTGCATCTTGGCTACAAAC
Organism: Nesogale talazaci; assembly: GCA_004026705.1. Classification (NCBI taxonomy): domain Eukaryota; kingdom Metazoa; phylum Chordata; class Mammalia; order Afrosoricida; family Tenrecidae; genus Nesogale; species Nesogale talazaci. Next base: position 15,760 of record PVJH01014857.1, on the reverse strand, counting down.
AAAAATTCCTTAGAGAACATGAGCAGGGAGTGGAACTGGCAAATGCAGCACAGTGGAGAGGTTTTCTGAGTCAGAAAACTGTTCTTTATCCCTGATTTTAAGACTTGTTAAGTCGGTGGTTTTTATAAACACAGTCTCATTTGTGAAATGAGGAGAGCACCTGCTCTGCCTGACTGCATTAGTCTAGGAAAGCAAGTCTATAACTTTTTTTAAAAATTAACTACTGACTGAGCCCTGGTGGCGTAGTGGTTGAGTGCAGGACTGCGGCCCACTGGCTTGGCAGTTCAAATCCAGAAGCAGCTCTCCAGGAGCAAGACTGGAGCTCCCACTCCCACCATAGGGCAGTGATGCCAAAAAAAAAAAAAAGATTAACCTTAAAGTGTGAACTCTAGAGATGGCTAAAGACTAAGAGAAACCCACGTTGACTCCAGTTCTTCTGTAGCCCTTCACAGTCTAGTGGAAGTGGGCACAAAAGTCACTTCCAAGTGAAATAAAGGGCATGAAAGAGCTCAAGAGGGGGAAACATGTAAATCAGACAGGGTGGGAAGCTGCCTGAAAGGTTTTCCAGTAAAGAAGTCTTCCAAAGGCGAGCACAAGGCAAGTCCAGGTAAGGCAAATACCATGAACAAAGGACCAGGGGGCAGGCATGGCAGCTTGAAGGCATCTGCAACAAGATCCTGGCGAGTCTTTTAAACAATTGGAATTTATCTCTTCTCTCCCTCCTCCCTCCCTCCCTCCCTCTCTCTCGCTCTCTCTTTCCATGTAGTCCCGTAAGGATTTTCGGTCTCACCTCCAGCAGGTGCCTGGAACGCAGCCCTAGCCTCACTCTGGTTTTTAAACAAAGGGAAGAGGTTGGGGGAGTGGTCCCGAAGCCCAGACCTACAGGACGGCCCGCAGACGGGTATGCAGAGCACACCAGGGCACCAGAGTTCAAAGGCAGGCTGATCCCCGAGGGGCCTTCCCGGACCCCCGAGACGGGGCCCGCGGGACGCGCTCGCGAAGACTCCCGCAGAAGCAGAGAAAAGGCTGCAGCTGGTGTCCAGACTGCCTGCCCCCAGCCCTCCGCCCATGAAGCCAGTCGGGGGTGTCTGTCCATCCCCACCCAGAACACACAGGGCGCTCAGCCACTCACCCGCCGCCCCGACTCCGGACTCCGAGCTCCAGGGGCCTCAGGCTTCCGCGTTACCATGGCGACGGCGCTCCAGCGCGCAGCCGCGCAGCTCCCAGCGCCCAGGGCCCACGGAGCTCGCTGGAAGGTCACGGTTGCAAATGTGCTGGGGTGAGCGAGATGCGGCGGTGGCGATTGATTCATCCAGATCGGTAAAATCATTATTTTTGAATGGTGCCGTGTACATATTATATTTTTTCAAATTTTTGTAAAAAATTTAACGTCTATATTAACAATGCCATTAAAATTGCATAACATTTTTGTATTACTATCTTGCACGTTGTTTGCCCTGTCCTCCTTAGCCTTATCACTGACTTTCGAACGGAAGAATTTCTCCAGACAAAATGATCAAATCAACCTGTCCATAATGGAAAACTTTCCTTTTTTTTTTTTTGTCAGTGGGCATCTCTCTGTGGGGATAGTCATTGTCACCTACGACTAGAGTGGCACAGGTCTCAGAGACGCCAATCATGGCAGGAGATGAAGGAACTTGGAAACTATATTCCTCCTTGATTCAGGAATGATTTTAAGATCCAAAGCAGACAGCTTTTAAAAAGGAACCATGGCTGGGAGGGAAAGGGAAAGGAAAAGAAAGAAGAAAGGAAGAAAAAAGAAAAAATAGAGAAGAGCCAAGTTTACCTGGTATTATATAAACATAAGTGAAGACATGAAGGTTCTTGTACTGATTTAGGCTGAATAACCTAGGTTTATTTATTTGTAATTTTTGTTGTGATTTGGGTCAGTTTATAGAGCAAATTGACTTTCCATTTAACAATGTGTATACATTTCGATTCCAGATATTGCAGTCCTCACAATGGAACAGCACTCTTCTCACTTTCCCCTTGTGTTCCCTCGTTCTGCTCATCCTTCTGCCCTATTCCTTCTTGCCTCTGCCCTTTATCTCTGGGCAAATGTTGCTATTTTTGCCATGGTTATCTGACTGTCCTAAAGAAAGCGTACCTAGTTGGTGTGATAGTTCAACTTACAAGGCCCTCTGTTGCTGGGCTGAAGGAGGTCACCTTGCACAAAGAGTTTCAGTTGAACTACGAATAGTAAGGCCAGCAGCTCTGCTCCCAACATGGGAAATTCACATGGGGCAATGCTGCCTTGTCCCCCAGGATCACTAAGTTGGAATTGACTAGATGATAGTGAGTTGGGTTTTTTTTTAATTTTATTGCTTGACTGAAAGTTGAACCATGGAGGTGAGTTTGGTTCCAGGCTTGAAGGATGTTTCAGGGCCTTAGCCTTGGAAGTCCACCAGTTAGTATCACAGCCAGTAACCTGATACTTTTATGATTGTGAATTATGTTCCCTATATTTCTCCCACTCTGTCCCAGACCTCCAACAATAATGCCTTTTAGAGCCATGGGCATAAAGAGGTAGCTAATAACCAAAGAACTATCTGGCTTAGACAGAACATTGGTGGAGATAGTACCAGAAGATGAGCCCCTCGGGTCAAAAGACACTCTAACTATGACTGAGGAAGAGCTGTTGCCGCAAAGTTGAGTCAATCATAATGACATCAGTGGAGTAAAGCCCTTGGGATCTTCATTTTCTGTGAACAGGTGTCAAAATGAACATAAACGGCTGCAAACATCAATAATTGGAACTTGGATTCATTTAGAATCTAAATGAATGTAGGAAAATTGGAAATTGTTAAAAATGAAAACACAAAGATCAATAGTCAAAGTGTTAGTGAGCTGATAGGAACTTGCAGTAGCCATTTTGAACTAGAAAATCAAATGGTCAGCTGTGCTGGAAATGACACAATCAACAGCAATGGTGTTGTATTCATCTTCTAAAAGGATGTTTAAAAAGCCAGCTTGACACACCAGCCTGTGTGATCATGAGGTGTTGACAAGATCAGCTATCGGGTATCAAAAGATCCAAAACAAGCAATGACATCGATGTGAAAGAGGGGGCTTGGAGTGGAGACCCAAAGCCCATCTGTAGATAATTGGATATTTCCCCAGAGAAGTAGTATAAGGAAGGGATGATTCAAAATGTAGCATAGCATAGACGAATCACATATGACCAGTCTCTGAATACTCCCTCCCCCTCACTACCATGACCCAGTTCCAAATGACAAATCTGGCAAGATTGGAGAACACACATTGGTACAGATAAGAGCTTTATACACATGGAATTCAGGAAAGATAAACCCCTCAGGGGCTGAGCCCTGGTGGCATAGTGGTTGTGCGTGGGACTGCGGCCCACTGGGCTGGTGGTTCAAACCCAGCAGCAGCTCTCCAGGAGCAAGGCTGGGCCTCCTACTCTCACCAGAGGGCAGTGATGCCCCCCTCCAAAAAAACCCTCAGGATCAGTAATGGGAATAGTAATATCATGAAAGTAGGGGGTTGGTCAGGGAGTGGGAAGGGTGAGAAAGGTGAACCCATCACAGATTGCATATACAGCCTCCCCTCCCAAATAACAAATAACAGAAATGTGGGTGGATAGAATGGACAGTGTAAGGGCTGAGCCCCGGTGGCGTAGTGGTTGTGCGCGGGACTGCGGCCCACTGGGATGGAGGTTCAATTCCAGCAGTGGGGCTGGGCCTCCTACTCCCACCACCAGAGAGCAGTGATGCCCACCCCCCCCAAAAAAAAGAATGGACAGTGTAAGATATGAAAGAACAATACATAATTGATCAAGGAGACATGAGGGTGGGATAGTGGGGGAGGGAGGGGAAAAAAGAGGAGCTTACACCAAGGGCTCAAGTAGAAAATGATGATGGTAACCTATACACAAATATGCTTGATACAATTTTTTTTTGGTTTTTTTTTTTTGGGGGGGGGGGGTTTAGGGGGCGTCACTGCTCTCCGGTGGTGGGAATAGGATGCCCAGCCCCACTGCTGGAATTGAACCTCCGTCCCAGTGGGCCGCAGTCCCGCGCACAACCACTATGCCACCGGGGCTCAGCCCGCTTGATACAATTGATGTATGGAATGATATAAAAGCCATAAGAGCTCCCAATAAAGTGATTTTTTAAAATACAGATCTATCTTGAGTTACAATGCTGTCTGTGATAAAATAATATCTATCCTCATACAAGGAATCAATGCAACTATTATTCAAATTCATGCACCAACCATGAAAGCTAGTAAGGCAGAAATTTAAGAATTCTGTCAACATCTTCGGTCCAAAATTGATTAATCAAGCTGCATGGGCACTTACTGGATACTGGAATGCAAAAGTTGGAGACAAAGAAGAAGGAATGTAATGGGGGAAATATGGTCTTGATGATAGAAACAAAGCTGATAGAATTTTGCAAGATCAATGATTTCATCACAAATACCTATTTTCAACAACACAAATGGTGACTATGTACATGGATTTCTCCAGATGGAATACACAGAAATCAAATTGACTTCATCTGTGGGAAGAGATGATTGAAAAGTTCAATATCAACACCTAAATCTGGCCAAGGGCCAATTGTGAAACAGACCATCAATTTTTCACATGTAAGTTCAGGTTGAAATTAAAGAAAATTAAAATAAACTCACAAGGGCCAAAATACGACCTTGAGTCTATCCCACATGAATTTGGAGAACATCTCAAGAACAGATTTGATATATTGAACACTAATAACAGAAGGCCTGGACAGCTGTGGGATGACATCAAGAATATCATTCATGAAGTTAGCAAAAGATCATTGTGGCAATTACATAATCAATTGTCAATTTTAGGCTTAAGAGTGAAAGGGTAGGGTTGGGGGAAGAGCTGAAAATCAAGGGCTCAAGTAGAAAAAAAATGTTTTGAAAATGATGGCAGCATATGTACAAATGTGCTTGACACAATGGAAATATGTATGGATTGTGATAAGAGCTATAGGAGCCCCCAATAAATTGATTTTTTTAAGAGTGAAGGGGTAGAGTTTAGCCTGTCAATCAGATCACAGTTTGATGACTTCATTTGGAGACACTAAGGAGATAAAAATAGCTCATTGGAGGTAAGATAAAGGCTCACTCCCTGGGAGACACTGCAGCTGACAAGATACATGGAACTATGTTAGTGTCCTAAGCTGTAGGAGTCACGTGGAGCAACACAGACGCTTGCACCACCACTGGCTGCACAGACTTCCCACCCCCTGGCCTGTGATCCTGCATTCGGCATTCTTGCATGTGTTTTGCGAGTCTAAACGAGACTATAGATCGGTATCGAACATATGGGAGAATATCAGATTTATGGACTTGATCTGGACTGGGCTGGGATGTTTTTATGATGTGTACTTACTCTTTGTATAAAGTTCTTTCTTATTCACATATGACTGTCTATGAATTTATTTCTCTAGTCTAGTCAGACTAACAGAGTCATGAAAAAGACAAGAAAAAGAAAATATCAAAATGGACATAAGAAGAGACCCTGAAACATGCTCATGATCCGAGCGTAGTTAAGGCAAATGGAAGTAATGATAAGATAAAAGAGCTGACAGAAATTTCAAAGGGCATCTAGAAAAGATGAAGTAAAATATTATAATGAAAAGCCTAGAGTGAGAAAACCAACAAGAAATAGCACGCTCAGCATATCATAAACTGAAAGAACACAAGAAAAAAAATCAAGTCTTAAGTAGTGTGTTAAGAAGGATTCTCTAGAGAAGCAAAACCAGGACAATTACATATATATATATAGTTCTTCAAGATATATATATACATATATATATATAGAGAGAGAGAGGTTTATACAGTGAGAAGGAATATAATAACTAATTAGTCCACACAGCAGTACAGAGGCCTCACTTCAACTCACTTTCTTGCAACAGTTAATGTACTGGAAGACCTTCAACTCATGTGGACTACTGGGGCCAAGGTCAAGGAAGAAAATAGTGGAGTCCTTCCTCAGGCAAAACAGGCAGAGTCTGTGCACAGACCACAAACAGTGGGGCGGATCAGTAGCAGTCAGTAGCTCTGAAGCTTAACAAACCAGCCCCAGGTGGGATATTGAACTCAAGCAGTGAAAGGTGACAGGTTCCACCCATCTCAAGCTCAAGTAATGTATACACCAGCATCGTGGCGAGGCATCTTGAAGGAACCTCAAGCTCTAGCAATATGATCCATCGGTTAACTTGGCCCACAGGTAGTGTAGCTCACAGGTTGAAGCAGAGAACTAGCTAAAGCAGCTGTGCACTGGTCTGATCACCAGAGAGCAAGAGATGTGAGCGGCCCTTGCAGAGCCATCAATCTCTTGGCCCTCCAATCAAACTGTGACCTGATTAATAAGAAACTCATTTTCTCATTGACCAGGTTGCCCCAATAAACATAATTATCACAAGCAGTAACATTAGACCTAATTATCACAAATAACAAAGATCCTATGGGCAAAATGTTGAATGGTGCAGAAAGCATCAAAAGAAGATAGAAAGAATATACGGTCCCAATCCAATTGCAAACTATCTAGTCAGATTAAACCTCTGACAGATCCGCTCTAGCCACAGGCAAACTCGAACAGCTTTACTATCAGACAGAGATTATTATAAACTTGATTGTGGTAGGTTGAACCAGGGTATAATATTTATTTGACTGTTGACCTCCCTCTTGACCCAACCTGAATTTACTCTAGGCTCAAGAATTTATCACCTATTCTAGGACAGAAATTTCTTCTCTGATCTTTTAAATATTGATGGTCTTTTCTTTATTATGCTTGATTAGTATTTTTAGCTTTGTATCATTATTTTCTTCTCATCATTTTATTTTGTTTCTTTTTTTTTCAGTTTGGGAAGCACAGAAGGAGTGAATTCATAGAGATAATAACTGATGCAATAGTTTACCAGGGATGTGGCGTGGGGATGAGGGGTAGTGAAGGGTCAGGAGCTATGGGGAGCAAACAGTCGATGCAGGAGTGAGGAGGGAGCACAAGAACTGATTGTGAGATGCATACGCAACTCTTTTTAAAAGAAATTTAATCATGCAAGTGTATAATGTGTGAATATCAAGAAAACTACAAATGAAAGAGAAAGAAAGAAACCAAATTTGACCAATGGTTACTGTGTTAGTCTGAGTAGACTAGCAAAACAAATCCGTAGAAACTGATATGTATATAAGAAAAAGTTTTTTGTTTGTTTGTTTGTTTGTTTTTGTTTGTTTTGGGGCATCACTGCTCTCTTGTGGTGGGAGTAGGAGGCCCAGTCCCACTGCTGGAATTGAACCTCTGTCCCAGTGGGCCGCAGTCCTGGGCACAACCACTATGCCACCAGAGCTCAGCCCAAGAAAAAGTTTTATATAAAGGGTAATTGTACATTAAGAAAGCATCTCAACCCAGTCCAGTCCAATCCTATAAGACTGATATTAGCCCATATGTCCAAAGCCAATCTATAAAATTCTCTTCAGATTCACAAAAACATGCAACGCCGCTGAATACAGGATGGTCACAGGCCAGTGGGTAGAAAGTCTTTGGATCCTTTGATGTTGCAAGCTTCTGGCAAGTGCTGGCCAGGGTCTCCACATGACTTCTCTGGCTTCAGAGGTTTAGTTGCATCTGGATAGGTCTACATTGTTTCACCAGCTCAGCACACTCACCTAGTTCCATGTGTCTTCCCAGCTGAAATGTTCCCCAGGAAGTAAGAGGTGTCTTCCCCCTCCAAGGAGGAAAATACAGGAATACCCCAAATCCTCAAGGGAAGGCAAGGCCCACCCAGAGGCCTTATTGGCTATAGTACAGTTGACAGACTAGACTCCACCCCTTCACTCAAGTCCCAAATGGACACCAGATTATTTAATTACCACAATTACCATGGTTGAAGAAGAAAGAGTTGTTGCTTAGGGGGCATTGAGTTTATATAATGGTAGAGGAATAATTTGGAAAAGGATATCAATAATGGTTGTACAACATGAAGAGTATTATTAATGACATTGAGTCATACATGTAGAAGTTGTTGGGATTGGAGAATGTTTTTGTTGTGTATATTTTTGCCACAATTAAAAAATAATAATGATTACTTGAATAGTTGTGGGTCCAAGGAAGTAGAAAATGTAATAGAATTGAATGTGGTGAAAATTTAACAACTCTTCTTGATATGATTGAATTATTAAATTATATGACATATTGATGAAGTGCTAACAAAACTGGTAAATTTTGAAAATTCACAATCACTGTCAATAGTAAACTATTTCAAGAGCAAAAACAAATGGCAATGAAGAAAGAAATTCAAGCTGCACTGAAAACATTCGCCAAAAACAAGGCTCCAGGAACTGATGGAATACCAACAGAAATGTTTCAGCAAGCTGATAAAGCCCTGAAAGCACTCACTGATCTATGCCAGGAAATTTGCAAGTTGACCAACTGACTGAAAGAGATCCATATTTGTACACATTCCAATGATAGGTGATCCAACAGAATATCCAAATTATAAAAGCATATCATTTATATTACATTCCAGTAAAATTTTATCCAGTAGTTAATTATCCAGTAGTTGCAGCAGTACATTGACAGGGAGCTGCCAAAGTTTCAGGTCCAATTCCTAAGAGACAATATAACAGTGGATATCATTACTGATTTCAGCTGGATCTCGGTTCAAAGCAGAGAGTACCAGAAAGATGTTGACTTGTTTTACATTGACTGTGCTAAGACATTCAACTGTGTGGATCATAGCAAACTCTGTGTAGCCTTGATAAGAATGGAAATTCCAGAACACTTCATTGTTCTGGTGCGGAACTTACATCTGGATCAAGAGACAGTTGAAGGACTGCTACATGTTTTAAGATCAGGAAAGGTGTGCTATCAGCATAGTGTCCTCTTACCCTTCAATTTACATGCTGAGCAAACAATCAGAGAGGGTGCATTATGTGAAGAAGTACTCAGTATCAGGATTGAAGGAAGGCTTATTAACCACCTACGATATACATATATGTAACACCACTTTGCTTGCTGAAAGTGAGGAGGACTTGAAGCACTTCTGATGAATATCAAGGATTGCAGCCTTCATTATAGATTACGAATCAATGTAAAGAAAACAAAAATCTTCACAACTGGATCAATAGGTCACACCATGATAATTGCGGGGGCGCGGGGGTGAATTGTCAAGGAGATTGTCATCTTACTCGTATTCACAATCAACACTCGTGGAAGCAGAAGTCAGGAGATCACAGTACCTCTTTAAAGTGCTGAAAAGCAAAGACATTACACTGAGGATTGAGGTTGGCTGTAGCATTTTCAAAAATCTCAAATGCATTTTACAGTTGGAATTGAATAAAGAATAAAGAAAAAGATTCAATGCATTTGAATTATGGCACTGACAAAGTATATTAAAAATACGATGGACTGCCAAAAGAACAAACACATGTATTTGGAAGAACTACAGCCAGAAGACTCCTTAGAGGCAAAGATGTCAAGACGTCATCTCGCATCTTTTGGATGTGCTGTCAAGAGAGACCAGTTTCTGGAGAAAGACATCATGCTAGGTGAAAGCGAGGAGCAGAGACAGAGTAGAAGACACTCCCTGAGATGGATTGACCCAGGGGCTGCAACAAGGGCCTCGAGCAGAGTAGCCATTGTGAGGATGCTGCGTGACTGGGCAGTATGTCAGAGTCAGAACCTGCTCCACAGCATCTAACAACAACAACAACCACCTTCTCACAAGAGGAGTCCAGGTGACATCAGGGTTGGACATTGGGCTGCTCAATTGAAAGGTCAGCGGCTCGAACCTCTCAGCTACTCCAAGGGAGAAAGAAGAGCTTTCTATGTCAGTAAAGACTTAGAGCTCCAGAAACCCACTCCATCCTGTGGTCACTAGGATTGTGTCCAAATCAACTCGATGGCAATGGGTTTGTTTACTTGTTTGCATTTACTTCTCCCAACTCACACAAACAAAAAGAGCCCTCTGAGCTGAGTCATTTGTAAGTCACAGCATAAGCAAGGTAAGCACAGATTGCTTATGTTTACATATTAATCTGTAGTAAACAACTTTACAGGAACACATCACAGCAACCCAAATGGAAATGCTCCTTTTGAAATAGAGAAAAGAACTATGAGGAAAACGGCATTTATAGAGGTCTAAATACAGGCATGTACATATGTAAATGTATTTATATGTAACAATAGGGAAATAGATTTATGTACATATATGTATATGTTAAGTATTAAGATAACAGACTCAAGTACTTCCTACATGCAAAAACACTTCCCTCTAATAACTCTGTATTCTGTGATACTCACCTTCCCAACATGATTGCTGAAGACAAAAATGGGTGCATAAGCAAAAGTGGTGAAGAAAACTAATGGTGTCCCGCTATCAAAAGATAAAGCATCTGGGGTCTTAAAGTGTGAAGATAAACAAACGGCCATCTAGCTAAGAAACAAAAAAGAACACATGGAAAAAGCACACCATCTTGTGTGTTCATGAGGTGTCAATGAGGTCAGATATTAGATAGAGATCAAAGATCCAGAACAAAAAGTCATATCGATGTGAATGAGGGGGAGTGTGGAGTGGAGACCCAAAGCCCATCTGTAGACAATTGGACATCCCCTTCAAGAAGGGATAGTCACAAGGAAGACATGAGACAGGGTGTAGTATACCACTGATGAAACATACAACATCCCTCTAGTTCTTTAATCTCTCTTCCCCGCCTCCCCACTATCATGACCCCAATTCTACCTTACAAATCTGGCTAGAGAAATTCCCTGGGAACACAGGGAATCCAGGGCAGATAAACCCATCAGGACCAATAATAAGAACAGTGATATCAGGAGGAGAGGGGAAGGTGGGTGGGGGTAGTGATCTACATATAACACCTTCCAGAGGGATAGACAGCAGAAAAAGTGGATAAAAGGAGACAGGGGTCAGTGTAAGACATGGAATTTTAAAAAATAAGTTATCAAGGGTTCATGAAAGAGGAAGGAGGAGGTGGGATATGAGTTCATTCCAAGGATTCTAGGGAAAAAATGTTTTTAAAATGATGATGGCAACAAATGTACAAATGTGCTTAGCACAATGGATGGATGTATGGATTGTGATAAGAGCTGTATGAGCGTTGAGAAAACAATAGGACTGATGGTTCCAGGGGGACATGGGAGATGGAAAGGTGGGGGAAAGGAGGTGGCGTTGACCAACTCAGAGATAAGGGAGCAACAAGTGATCCAAAATCAGTGAAAAGGTGGGTTTAAGAGGCCAGATAGAGATTGATCAAGAGTAATGTAAAAGAGAGAAATTACTGAAACCCAAATGAAGGCTGAGCATGATAGTGGGACAAGAGGAAAGTAAAAGGAAATAGTGGAAAGAACTGGGAGGCAAAGGGCATTTATAGACGTCTAAATGCAGGCATGTACATAGGTAAATATATTTATACATGGCCTCCTACTCCCACCAGAGGGAAGTGATGCCCCCAAAATATATATGTGTGTGTATGTGTGTATATAGATAATAGATAGATAGAGAAACAGATCTACATGCATTTACTTATAGGGTTAATATTAAGGCAGCAAATGTGCACTGGCTCTCCACTCAAGGACTTTCTCAATGCAAGAACACTTTGTTCTCTTAAATTAGCATTCCATGATGCTCACCTTCCTGACATGATCACTGAAGACTAATGTGTGCATAAGCAAAAGTGGTGAAGAAAGCTGATGGTGCCCAGCTATCAAAAGATATAGTGTGTGGGGTCTTAAAGGCTTGAAAGTAAACAAGCAGTCATCTAGCTCAGAAGTAATAAAGCCCACATGGAAGAAGCATACCAACCTCTGTGACCACGAGGTGTCAAAGGGATCAGGTATCAGGCAACAAAGAACTAAAAATTATATCATTATAAATGAGGGGGAGGACAGATTGGGACCCCAAAATCCATCTGTAGGTGGAGTGACATCCCCTTACAGAAGGGTCGCAGAGATGAGACAAGCTAATCAGGGTGCAGTGTAGCAAAGATGAAATATGCAACTTTCCTCTAGTTCTTAAATGTTTCCTACCCGTCCTCCCTTGCTCACCCATTATCATGATCCCAATTCTACCTTACAAATCCGGCTAGACCAGAGGATGTGCACTGGTACAGATAGGAACCAGGAGCATTGTGAGAATGGATACCAGGAGGGTGGAGGGTAGGTGGAGTAGAAAGGGTGAACCAATTACAAAGATCTACATATGTCCCCATCCCTGAGGTATGGACAACAGGGAAGTAGGTAAAGGGAGACATTGGACAGGATATCATAAAATAATGATTTCTAAATTATCAAGGGTTCATGGGGGAGGGAGGAGAGAGGGGAAATATGAAGAGCTGATATTAGGGGCTTAAGTGTAAAGAAGATATTTTGAGAATGATGCTGGCAACAAATGTACAAATATGCTTTGCATATAATGGATGGATGTATGGATTGTGGTGGGAGTTGTATGAGCCCCCAGTAAAATGATTTTTTAAAAAGATATAGCATCTGGAATCTTAAAGGCTTGAAGGTAAAGAAGCAGCCATCTAGTTTAGGAGCAACAAAATCCACATGGAAGAAACACACCAGTCTGTATGACCACGAGTTGTCGAAGGGATCAGGTATCAGGCATCAAAGAAATAAAAATTATATCATTGTAAATGGGGGGCCAGGAGGATAGAGATTGGGGACCCAAAGCCCATCTGTAGATAATGGGACATCCCCTTACAAAAGGGTCGTAGAGAAGAGATGAGTCAATCAGGGTGCAGTGTAGGAATGATGAAACATACAACTTTCCTCTAGTTCTTAAATACTTCCTTCCCCTACCCCATCCCACTATCATGATCCCAATTCTATCTTACAAATCTGGCTAGACCAGAGGATGAACATCAGTACAGATAGGAACCGGAAACATGGGGAACCCAGAACAGATGATCCCTTCAGGACAAGTGGTGAGAGTGGCAATACCATTTCAGGTGGAGGGAAGGTGTCATACTGTAGTGGCTTTCATATTGCTGTGAGACTGTAAGCAATGCCATAGCTATTTCAAACACCAGCAGAACTTGTTAGATAGGCTTCAGCAGAGGTTCCAGGAAAGAATCAGCTGTTAGCTAGACCAGGGGATGTACTCTGGAGTCGGAAACATAAGGAATTTAGCAGAGATGATCCCTTGGGACTAGTGGGAGGGTGGCAGGATGGTGGGGTAGAAAGGGGAACCTAATTTCAGGGATCTACATGTGACCTCCTCTCTGGGGTGCAGACAACAGGGGGGTGGGTGAGGTGACACATTGGACAGTGTACAATATGAAGAGGTAGTAACAATTTGTAAATTATTAGGGGTTCATGGGGAGGAGGAGGGGGTAAATATGGGGAGCTGGAATTACAACAACAAAAAAAAGAGGGCTGAGCCCCGGTGGCGTAAGTGGTTGTGTGTGGGACTGCAGCCTGCGGGCTTGGTGGTTCAAATGCAGCAGCGGCTCTCAGGAACGGCGCTGGGTAGCGCCACAACCACCAGAGGCAGCGATGCCCACAAAAAACAGACAAACAAACATAAAAAGAACTAGCGGAAAGGGGGAAAGAGAAGCTTATGCCTGGGGCTCAAGTAGAAAATGTTTAGAAATGAATGTGGCAACATATGTACAAATATGCTTGATACAAATGATATATTGAATGTTATAAGAACTTTAAGAGCCCCCAATAAATTCTATATTAAAAAAAGAATCAGCTGTTCACTCCCAGAAGTTAGCACATGGAACCCTGTGGATCATAGAATATTGACCAAGAGTATGATTTACTGACTGGACCAGTCATCAGCAAACCCACAAAATAGTTTGGCTCTCACTATTATTTCACACGCACAACCACTACTCACTATCATGGAGTTGATTCTAACGCAGAGCAACCTATATAGGGTTTCCAAGGCTGGAACTCTTTACTGGAACAGAGAGAGCTTGTCTTTCTCTTTCAGAGTGGCTGGTGGATTTCAAACACTGACCTTGGCATTGATGATCTAATTCTTCTCAAACAGTGCCTTCAGGGCTCTTTACCTCACACCCCTTCCAGGGAAAATCAATACGGGTATATTTTCAACTAGACATCTGGATCCCAAAAATATAGTCTTACGGGGGTGGCCGAAATCCTATAGTTACTGTGAATTCCAGGTCAATCACACTCCTCTTTCTAAATAGAGTGTTGTCTAGGCCTGAACATAAATAGAAAGGGTTGATTCACATGGAACTGCCCCACTTTTAATAGAAAGAGAGTAGCAGAAGAACAAGCCAGATTGCAGTGGGCTAGAGAGTGGATCATAGCTTTACAAAAATAGGAAAGATTGCTTTTATTCTAGATAGGAGTTTTAAAATCGGTCTTTGGTTAGCAGCATTACTTAACATTTTTAAAACCTTCCATATAATTATCACTTTCTCGTGTTGTGGGAAAAAGCTAAGATAATTTGATATTCTGAAGATAATTTTTATAATAGGAAGTTCTTGGAAGGAAACTCTTAATGCCTATTACACATATGAAAAATGAGAGGTGGAGGTGGAGGTGCGGTAAGGAGATAAGGCTCAGTCAGAAAAGAATAGGACAGAAAGGCTTTATTAGGGAAAATAACCCCCAGGACAGGTTTAATAGCCCAGTAAGTTAGGCTAAAGAAGCTGTTTTGCAGCTGTGGGATATAGGGTTTGAGTTACAGGTATGAGGGCTGATGAAAGAAAAGGGGAGGCATCTTGTGCTGCAGTTGCAAGTTTCCTGTCTGGAGATGACCTGTTAACAAATCATCTCTTTTTTCAAATTTGCTTCCTGGAACGTTAGCGGGGGTGGGCGTGGGAGTGGCACGTGTCCTGCCCAGGGAGAGGCTGTGCCCTACCTGGAGAAAAGCTCTGTGAGATGCCAGAAGCAGGGTTCACACAGTTCAGCAGGGTGTTTATTTCCTTCTTGTGAGACTGGTGCAAAGGGGTGTACTGTAAGGGGCTGCCTGGTCCAGGGGGTTGCATGGTCCGACCCTGGTCCAAACAGAAAGAAGCTTAGATTGCACTCATAAACAGAGAAATGTACAGTTAACCACGTCAAATTGCCATTTTATACCCCGTGATTGGCAAAAACAGAGTTAGGAAACGCTCAGTGTGATGGTAAGGTTAAACAGTAGGAACTCTCACACTGGTGAGAGAGGCAGCACAGCCTGTGGCTGACAATAGAGCAGATGCTCTCAACCTGTGGGTCGCGACCCCTTTGGAGGTCGAACGACCCTTTCACAGGGATCAGCCGATTCATAACAGAAACGTATTTAAAGTTATGAAGTAGCAACGAAAGTAATTTTATGGTTGGATGGGGGGTCACCACAGCATGAGGAACGATTACAGGGTCACAGCAGTAGAAAGATTGAAAACCACCGCTCTAGAGGCATATTCTAGGGTGTCAAATCCTGCCTCTGCCTCTCTCTAGCTGCGTCACTTTGGACAAGTTACTTAAACTCCTAGTGTAATCTGCAACATGGAAATGATGGTATTTGTCCTAGGGGCAGTGACAAAAAGGAAGACCATCAACAAAATTGAATTGTTGCATTGGCTGCATTATGAATCCTATTTCCCTGCTTGATTGGATGCTGTCTAATTTTTATTAGATTCTTAGTTTTGCAGTGCTGGTATACAAGAAATAACAAGTGTGTGGCCTTAACGAACAGAATTGTATTATAATTTAGGAGTTGGGAATCCAAATTCAGGGAAGACCTTTTTCTCAGTTAGTTCAGGGAGG